>OOFH01051719.1:4096-17647 GCA_900323355.1 Merlangius merlangus | reverse complement strand
TAGTGACAGCGCTCTGATGACGAGGGAGAGATGCGACAGGGCGCACAGCTGACCAGACAGTGGGAATGGCGTCATCAGACCGGGAGAAAACAAACTTTCTTCGGGAACTTCTATGGATGTACCGGGGCCGACGTAGGAGACAAAGTTCTTTTATGACCGACAAACAGGCAGGAGTATTGTGGTTGTTTAGCTTCATCAGTTGAGCAGCCGAGAAGTTCATTTTGCCGGGCGTTTGGGCTCCGCGTCCGTTGTCAGCCACAGAGGTAACACACACAGGAGTAGAAACACTCGGGGGCGAGCCACTCTGCACAGATGGTACATCAGGGACATGGCCGGTGAAGTCGAGATCGGGGAGTATGAAGCGTGCCGGGCGTCCAAGGAGCCAAAAGCAGGAGGTACGGGCAGGATTGAAAATGCCGAGGCCGGTTAGCTGTCCTGCTAACCACCGGTACCTGCTCGTTGACACTTGCTACCAGCCGCAGGATGGATGGAGAAATCGCCCAGGTCGGTAAGATCCGTGCATCAACCTGGCAGTTCCACCGATGAATCGCTCACAGATAGTGGCAAGAATAGTCCGTTTTGCGACTTTTATCAGTAGTTCTCGCTCAAGACTTAAAACTAAAACTTAAGCTTGAGCTTGAGGGGAGAAGCGGCGAACAGACAGCGCCAGCGTCCTCTCCTCTCCACAATTATAGTATTAAAATGTGTCCAAATGGCTGCCTTTCATATTTTTGGGTTTGTTATTGATTGTTTGTCAGTCTCTTAATAATGATACAAAGCCTTAATTAAACCTCTTCTCTTCTGTTTGCAGAAACTGGAAACTTCAGAGTATATTTTATCTTAAGTTAGATAATCTTTTTTGTTACCTCATCAGATCCCAGTCCATCGTGCTCCTCTACTCGTCTGCCGTGCCACCATCATGCCTCATGCATCACCTCTCAGCGCCCTGCCCAGCTGCATCTTATTCCGTTACTCCAGCGCTTTCACAAAAGTGACAAAGGTAAAACACACCTGAACCTCCCCAGGTGATTAACTATAAGAATTTCCTTTGCTAGTGCTCCACTCAGTGTTCAAACACAAAACTGCATATATATTTACATGTCACTTGTACTGTATGAAAGTCTCCTCTTTGATTTTTAAGGTATCCATAAGATGCCCCCACCCCCTTCCATCTCTGACCTCCTCCAGAACTACAGCCCTAACGATATTCTCCGCTCCTTCTCCTCCATGCTCCTCACCACACCTCCTGCATGACTGTCATCCATGGTGTCCCGAGCTTTCAGCCGTATAGACCCACATCTTCAAACTGGCATATTCTATGTATTTCTTAGTATTTTAGTCTGTTTTTATTGCTTTGTATTTATCTTTGCTCTGTTTTGATGGTGTGCAAGTGTTTTCAATCTTTTATTTATTATACATGTAAGGTTCCCTTAAGTGGCCTGAAAGGTTCCCATAAATAAAATGCATTAATAAAATCCAATTATTAATATGACATTATGGCTCTATCAAAAGCTATGTACACCTGCCATATACAGTTATACTACCTAGACATCAGTAGGCCTGATTTCCTCTGAATATTGAAATAAAGATTGTCACAATTGTATTTCTGTCATTCAGATATGATGAGTCTGTATATATTTGGTCATTTGATTCTCGTTTTCAGAAACAGAAAAATATATTAAACGAGTTGTAAATTAAGATTTGTTTTAAAATACAAAAATGAAAATTTATACACAAGGTGTTTTTTTCTTATTAGGTCAAAAATTGACAAACTAATCTAAAATAATAATATCAATTATTTATATTTTTATTATTGTTAAACAATAATTGTTGCCAAGGTGGCAGGAGGAGTGTAATTTAAAGATCAATTATAGAGAATCATCGGTGGGGTTAGTAACTTATACTTCCATGGTCGGTAAACAATGCGACTGTGCTCGTTCGTGATGCGAGAATATAACGAGAATATTTCTGCATCCGGTACGTCACGGACTAGGGCGTGTCTAGGCGCCCATGATGCGGAAGCAAATCTCTCCTGCACCATTGAGCAGTTTTCATAGGAATAAATGGGTGGCCTTTTTTCAATCCGCTTTCCATTCTTTAATGTGTACAGCAGGTGGGAAACGAGACGGCTACACCTACGCCTAAAGCCGTAGAAGGGGCCCCGGACTCCAACACGTGTGGCGTCCGAGTGGCCGAGTGAGCCCCTGGACAAGTCTAACATGTAAGAACGGACAAAAGGACAGGGGGAAGACCAAGACACCGCCGCACAGATGTCTTCCACTGAAACAACTCTGAGTAGAGCCGTTGAAGCGGCCGCGCCCCATGTCGAGTGAGCTTATATGCCCAAAGGTGGCGCCAAGCCCTGCCGAGAGTAGGCTAAGCTAACACCCTCACATATCCAGCAAGAAAAACGCTGTTTAGAGAGAGCGTGACCCCTGCCAGCGTCGCTATAACTTGTTGTGTTGAGCAGAACGCGACCAAGCATTTCACATACATAGCCAGGGCGTGCACCGGCACAGGAGATGCAACTCTGCCTCCGCCTCACTAGAATGAGTCGGGGGGGTGAAAAACCTTAAGCACAATATCCCTCGACCAAAAAGAAGTTAATGTTCTTTGGGAGGAACGCAGGATTAGGTCTGAGCGTTCCTCCCAAACGAGATGTTCTCGTTAAGCAACAAGCAGCTCGGACTGACAGATTGGTCAACTCACCGGCCCGCTTGGCAGAAACCAAAGACCAAAATCCAAGAGGACCTAGGCTGAGACAGAGGTTCAAAAGGGTCCCTTGACAATTCACACAACACGGTGGCAAGATCCCAGCGTGGTGTAAGCACGTGCGAAACAGGCCTCACACGTCTAGCCCCAGGCAAGAATCTCTTGACCAGTGGATGGCTGAAGACCGGTCTACCATCACAGCCTGCATGGCCAGCCGAAACGCAAGCATGCTTCCCAACTCGCATAGATATGAGACAGTGTGGTCCTGAACTTCCTGGCGCACCACTATGCCGCATAGAGAGAAGTAGAAGGTGCACGAGCACTCTAGATAGTGTTGATAACCGCCTCAGTCAAACCTTTGCCCTGCAGGATCAACGTCCGCCAAATCATTCTGACAATGTCAGGATGTAACCTCCACTCGTCTCGTCCCGGCAGGGACCGCCGCGAGAAATGAAGTCTGCCCCGAAGTTCTGAGCGCCCACAATATGCAGGGCTCTTAGGCATTTCTGCGAAAGCGGGAGAGTGCCAACAGGACGGTGTCTCGTCGAGGAAGCGAGAGCATTGCTGTGGTGGTGGCGTCCAGGCAAAGTCCTAAGTAGACTATCTGCCGGCTGGGGAGCAGGGAGCTCTTTTCCCAGTTGATGGCAAAACCCAGTAGAGATGGTTAATCACCGTCATGCTGTCCCTTCTCGCAGCTTCCTCCAAGTTGCTCAGAACAAGGAGAACCCTCTTTCCCTGAGCGTACCCAACGCCGTCTCTCCACACACTTTAAGAAGGTGTGCGGGGCCAGGCAGGGAGTAGCCGAATGGCAGGCAATGTTACTTGTACTCAACCCCCATAAAGCAGAGAAACTTCCTGTTCCCCTGCCAAACAGGGATGTGGAAGTAAGCATCCTTCAGATCCAGGGATGTGAACCAGTCGCCCACTCTCACACATCGGAGCAGCGCTCAGAAAGCCTTTGCAGGTGTGCACAATTAACTTGATTGTGCACCACCCAAAGACCATTGCACTGCCACTGGAAGGCCAGTAGGGGTGTAGAGGGCGTAACACTAGGCTTAGGTGACTACTGGGAACAAGAAGCAAAACAAAAAAAATCGTGCTATGGATCCAAGTGCACACATAAGAAGGACAGTATATTATTAACAGTGTGAAGGCTAACGTAACGTTACTTAACAGAAACAAACTCACAACAATGGTGGGCATATGGGACCAAAGCTGGTGTAAAGTGATCCGGATCAGTGTACTGACAAGCACAAGTAGCCACGATAAACACGACCTACTTAAAAGACTAGCAGCACAATTAAAAAGCTTCGTCTGACTTGTATTGCTGAACAATACGACCCCCGAATCGATAACGCCACTGTTTACCAGGCAGCAGACATGAACAACAAACCACAGCATCCTCACTATAACACACTAGGAACTATATTTCTTACGTCGACCATGTGGCATTTATGAACACTTACTATTGCCGCACTTATTGAGACATACCTTTTTCAAATGGAGCAGTGTATTTAGGGGGAATTATCTTGATGTTTTGGTCAATGTGGGGGAATGAAGTACAGACTCCATGGACACGTTAGACCGCCATTTTTGTGTGACACAAGGCTGTCTGGGGGACCGTGGACCCGCCGGGGACTCTGGGAGATGTAGTCCTTCTGTCGCCAATCTGAGAAATTGCAACCGATTGCAAGTTTGCAAAATAGAAAGTCACAATTTCCTTGCTGGATATTTAACAGTATTAAATGCAGATTATTTATGGTTCGTCTTGAACGGTAACAATAAGGGTGTAATGTATTTATTTGCAAAATATATTTTCAATAATTTATGTATACGTGTCACGTGTGCCTATCTCGCAGTTTAAACCCGAATAATATTAATTCCACTTATTACATTCTAACAAGAACAACTTTTATGTGCGTTTGCATCGCATTAATGTTTCTACTTTCTAAATCTGCGTGGCCTTATTAAGAACAAGAGACTGAACTTAATGATTAAATCACATGCCTTTATTTATCACCATGGCAGATGAGGCCTTTGTAGGCCTATACACAATGTACGGCCACTTTCAGGCACACCTGATGGTTAAGCAAAGCCTAATAAGGAAAAATGTGTCTGAAACATATTACATTGCTTTTTAATTCAGAAAGTGTGTTAATTCCACACAATTATAAATCACAACAAAAAAATGGGAATTATTGCATTTGTGGTAAATGGTGGGCCCTTCTACCAGCTCCAAATTCCTGGCATTGCACCATTCTAGTTAGTTCTGTGGGTGCAAACCTCTTGTTACAGAGGTCACGAGATAAGGCCCAGACATGTCCAAACCGGCTGCAAGTCTTTAGCTTCTCAAATAACCATTTAAAAACAGTGGTGAGTGAGCGTAGACCATGTCCGATGGCACAAGCCGTTGTGTGGTCACTGTTTGAGGCTGCAGTTGGTTAAAGAGCTGTGGGGATGTTTGAGTGGCACAATATGGCCACTTCATCCATCGGTTGAAGGCTGCAGCTTCAGAGTATTGTTGCTGACCACTTTCAGAATTGTAGTGCCATGGTTTATTTTCTCCAGCGGCTCATGTTCCACCTATAACAGATCTCGCTCACAGTTGTAACCCTCCCACTGTGTTGCATATGGCTGCTGTCGTCACTGATAATCAAGCCGTGAGAAACAAAACAGAGAAGGCTACTCAACGACTTCCCAAAGTGAATGACAACAGACGCAATGTTATTCCTGAAGCAACAACAACACACAGAAGATTATTTCTCTCTTTTATATAAACTATTTGGTTGTACACAAACATTGCAGCATTGAACGTGTTTAGACGTGCCCCCCCCCCACCCACCATTTAGTGTGTCTTTATTCCTTCAGCAGATCACGACAAAAACATTCCCTTTTTGAACACTCCCTTTTACATCACATTCAGTTGCATTTGAAAGACACTCAAGAAAACAATTGATTTATTACAACAGGACGAAATTCTTTAAAAAGGTGGAGATATTTTTTTCCTTTGTCATCATTTGCTGTCTGAGGGTCGAGGCAGGAGTGGATAATTTGGTTTCCCTCGTACGTCGCAGCAGCTGTGAACCGACGTCTACAATACATGATGATCGCCATTTTCCGAGACTCATGAGCTTCAAGTCGCCCCGCTGAAACAAACGTAGAGAAAAAAAAAAAATTAGTTTACAGTTAATGCATTTCAACCACTTTGTCAACCACTAAAAAAAGGTTCAGCGCCACTCACTTGTTGCTATGGTTACAGTCAAGCAAAGGGATTTCCGAAGGGGTCGTCAAAGGCATCCGGAGGGTTAGACGCCTGGACAACTAGAGCGTTTTGCTATCAACAGAACGGTTTTGGATGAGAAGAGCGACAGCTGAATTTTGAACGGGTGCAACACTATTTATCTGGATAGATTTGCCGTACCATAGCCATTGGTGGCGCTCCAAAGGGACTGCTGGCATTTGGCGCCCCGAAAGCGTCGTCAAAGATGTTAGGGTTCAGCCCTTGCCCAGGCGCAGGCCCAGTGACCGGACACGAGGAGAAAGCGTCCAGAAGTCCGGGTTGGGCCATTGGTGCTGTGACAGGGGGCACGGTTGGTTTAGGAACATCTGAAAACAAGCAGGGAACATGGATGGTTGACGACAAATGCAATACAAAAACATGAAAAAGATCCAAATGCAACGTCCTCGAACACTTTACCGTTCCCAGGGGACATTTGATTGAAGTCAAAGTCATTGTGTTCCGCATCTACAGGAATACCGCCCACTTTATTTTGAAAGTACTGGTTGAAAGCCTCGCCTCCGTTGCTGCCGGCGACCTGCTCCCCCTTCCGGGCCGGAATGGCGGGCGGCGTGAGGACAAAGTCCTTGAACATGTCCTTCCCCGTCTTCTTCTCCTTCTCCCCCAGGGGGTCCAGGGCGGTGAAGGCGCTTTTCTCCACCTTGGGCAGGGCTTCACTCACCGGCGGCCTGGGCGGAGGCCTGGGCGGAGGCATGTGGCTGGAGGCGGGCTGGAAAGGGTTGCTCATCGGGGTCTGCTGGCCCCAGACGGGGGCTCCGACGGGGCCGGCGTGAGGGGGCTGCATCCAGGCGGTGGCAGGCTGGGGGATCCCCGGGACCCCGAACGGACCGGGTACCTGCGGGCCCCAAGACCCGGGTGGGCCGTACGCGTGCGGTTGGGGGAATCCATGCGGTGGCCCCTGGAAGCCCATGGGAGGGCCCCCTGCCGGCGCGGAGAACATGGAGTGCATGGTGGAGGCTGGGGGGACTCCCCACATGGTGGGGCCGGGGGCACAGGTGGTCCCCTGGGGGCCCAGATGGAGAGTCTCTGGTGTTGGGAAAGGCATCGTACTTATAGTTTACATGCAAAACAAATGCTCTGTGCCACAGAAAAACTCCTACTTCCCACAAATGTAATCAATATTTGACTTCAAAAACCATCATAGTCTTTATTGCTAACTAAGTGTGATTTTAAGTGATTGCTGAGCACAGCAACAAAGGAGGGGATAAGACAACGGTTGAGTCTCAAGATGGCGGGCGTTTTACCCAGAACGCTGAGGGAGGAGGACGCAGGCTGGGCAGGTGGAGCCGTACTGCTGAAGAAGTCTTCCTCTTCTGAGAAGCCCCCGGTCGGACCAGCGGTCGCCATCACCTCGGCCCCAAACAGATCACTGGGTGTAGGCTACCATGGATGGGGAGGAACGACGGTTTAAAATAAGACGGTAACATCCGCTACTGACAAATGCTTTGATACAAACACGTTTGAGTTTGATCTGATCATATGGGTCGTAATAGTGGAGATTATTACATCAGAGCATTGGACTTTATTATGTTTTTGAATTAAAAAAAGACTAACTCTAAAGACAACTTACCACCACTGTATTTGTAGAGAGGAATGCATATTAATGAGCAGAGATGACAAAACAAATAGGGTTAAACGTTGAGCAATCAGACAAGTCAAGAAGGTTATGAGTTATAGAGGGTCATGCAACCAACACATGCAATGATCACGCACCTCGCCTCTGGTAGATCTGCACATCGAGAGGAAAAGAGAGCAAGCACACCACACGCCCACAGAACCAATCCAGCCATATAAATTGCATTATTTCACCTAAAACCAGTGCAAGCCATGTCAAACACCAACAGGCCCAGAAGCCAACCCCAGTCAATCCTAGTGCTCAGAAAGGGAGATGTTAGGATGTTACCCTTGACCAAACGTTGCGCTGTGAATACTCAAATTAACCCAACGACTACCCCACTGGCCATGCAAGGAAACGCCATTGTCCCGCTCTGAAAGGTCACCTTTGCACCTGCAGCCCTTCGAGCGCGTCCGGCCTTAGTGTTCTGCGGGGGTGGGCTAAGCACCACCGAGTCCTTTGAAAAGGTTGGGCTTGTGGCGTGCGTAACGCCGTTAGGAGGGGAGGCACTCGCCACCGATGCGTTGCGGAAAGGGTTTTGGAATAGCATGTCCTTCGCCTCCAGCGAGCTCTGCTCCTGGGCCACCGCGCCTTCTAGCGGCCACTGGCCCTGACCGAGGGCCAACATCATGTCCTTCCTGCTTAACCCGTTCATCTGCCCACTGAGGCCGTGGTCCTGCTCCCCACCCTGGCCCCCGTGGAAGAGGGCCTCGTCGTCGACGGGGCCCGTAAAGCCGGGTCCCTGATCCCTGCTAGTCAGAGAGATCTGTGCATTATGGGGGGGCGCCGGCTGGGTGGGGGGCGATTTCGAGAAGGGGTCATCTCTGAAAGGGTCACTGTTTGGCACTGGAAAGAAGCCAAACGTGGAGGAAAAGGGATTCTCTGTCTGCGTAGACGGCCAAGTGCTAGGGGCACAGGAAGTGACAAACGGGTTTCCCTTTATACAATTCTGATTGCTGTCAACCTCCGCAGACAAGTCCAGCAAGAGAATATCATTAGTCTCCTGGTTAGCATGAGGAGAATGGGAGAGACAGAGACACAGAGAGAGAGAGAGAGAGAGAGAGAAAGATTATAAATAATTATGTTGCCAGATCATCAGGTCATTGTTAACAAATATGAAATCGTATGTGATGAAAAGATATGACAATGTAAGCATTTGATTTACAGGATTACAAAATCAAAAAACATGGACCGAAACTCATTTCTTATAAAGAACACTTGTTTCACAGGCTGTTATCGTTCAATCAAAGGTAGATCCAAAGTTTTGACTTTTGTTATGTGAAATAAGGCTCTTTTTACAGATAGGAGTTTGAGATTGTGCAATGATTTGAGTAGTGCTTATTAATTAAAAGTTATGCGGTGGAGCGCCATAAAGTTTAGAAGGACAAACTGAATACAAACAAACAACATATAGTAGCCAGAACTCATCGTTGTAGTTTATGTATGGAACGCAGTACTAACATTACCATGAAAGGACATCAGGAAGTCCCAACAATGCCCATATTTGAAGTTCCTGTCAGGTAAGCCTGTGTGGTACGTACCGTACCACACTGTTCCATAGCTTGCATAGCTAACCGAAACGCAGTCAACAATGATGCTGGTCATAACGCATATGTCAGGACACGACGAAGGGGTCGATTGCAGTGCTTGTGTATAATCGGGCACTTACGGGGGAGGGGAGGTCGCCTGAAGGGGTTGACATGACCCCGAAAAGATCCACTTGGTTCATTGGCTGGTTGGACAGAAAGAGTCATGTGTCATGTCAGTGTGTCGTGTGTGTGATGTTCCTTCAACCAAGTGGCAAGGCCAGATCAACCAATGACGATTGTGAACTGAAGACCCTTCTTACCTGGGAAGGTTTGGCTTCTCCCTCCACAGTGGGCAAGGCGCTTCCATTCTGAAGAAAATTAATCAGAACACAGATCATGTCACATATTAAATGACTGCGGTTTAATGATTGCAATTATATAATTTATAAATGTTGACAAATGTTAGCGATGAGGAAAATGCTCCCCAAAATTCAAACCTACCTCAACAATGACGCTGCCATTTTCCCCCTGTTAAAAATAAAAGTTCTTAATGTACAGAGTTTATGTGATATTGACATTTTGAGAATAGCATCCAAAAAATGGCCGCTGATGCAGCAGCTGGGAATAATATTCGCTGTGCACTAGATACAAATCACTGTAGTCGTTCAAATAATTATTGTAAAGATCAGTTACCTTCTGTGCTGCGTCGGCCTCCTTCTTCCTCATGTTGAAGATGACTTGGAACAGATCCTTCAGATCCACCACCAGCGGCTCAGCCTGCGGGAGGATACAACAGGAAATGTCATGTCGCCATTCTAATTTACTGCATTTGGATTAAATAGCACTTTTCAACAATACTTCTACATAGTGACTATGTGCACGTGTGGGTGCGGTTGGATACTTTATCCAACTACACCTATTATTCAGGGGGACATGTGAAAGGTAAACATTTAAATGTGAGTGAGTGAGTGAGTATATATCTACCTACCTGTTGAGAAGTCTTAATGGCAAAGAACTGATGCTGCCCCTCGCCTCCACACACATAGCCGAATGCTCTGTTATCGGTCACATCCCGGGCGATGAAGGAGATTTTATTCACCAAGTGCTCGTGCTCAATAACCTGACCCCAAAAAGGACATTCATTTTTTATTGTACGTAGGACATTTTGAGACTGATCTAAGGATAGAAATCACAGAATAATTTTGCGCATTTGCAGTATAATGACTTGTTTCCTTTGAAATTCTAGGGTTAAAGCAAATCGAGATTTCTTGGAATTCTTGTTTATTTTGCAATTCATGTCTAGGCTTAACATGCAAAACCTATGATAAAAACATTGTTTAAACAATGTTGTATGCTAAAATACATAAATAATTATGTATGCTACTCTAATGTATTAATTATAATGTGAATGCCATTTTAATGAAGAGAGGGGAAATTATCCCATATACAGTATATTAAGGTGGTTTGAGGAGGCCCCTCCCCAAACCGTTCCCCTCACAGATGCTCAGGTTTTGTTTGGGGGAACCTCAGCCCGCCCCCCGCTCCTTCATAATTGAAACCCTGCTGAGAACCCATCGAGGGCGCAGTCCGCAGACTCACCCCTGTTCGTTCGTCAATGATCTTGATGCCCGACATGGAAATGTTGATCCATATCCTCTGTTTGTGTTTTCCTTGGGAGCGAGCGGCTACAGCCATGCCCTGGAAATAGAAAACACTTTCACCGTGATAGAAAAACTGAATTGCCAAATGGCTTGATCGTGTGCCCAAAGCCCACAGCCGTGTCGGAACAGAAGCAAAATAAACTTCGGAATATCCACGTTCAAAGTAAAGCATAAAACACTTGCATACATTCTGACTTTTACTTGGCTTCAATAAAACAGTATGATTTTATTTAGATTTTATTTATGATTGTATTCAGTGTGCGAAATACGGGGGGGGGGGTCCGGGGGGGCTCGACCCCCCCAAATTTCCTACGTCATATTTCCTACCCCCCATACCCCCCATGAGACCCCCTGAAAGCCTCACGTTTTAGGGGGGTCTCAAATTTTGTCCAAAAAAATATATAGCCTATATATTTTATCGTCAGTCAAGGTCACTTATAAAGTTTCACCATGTCCGGTATTCAGAATTCAAAACATTTATTGACAAATGTTATTTTTTTGCCAAGCGGAGCCCAGCTATGTGCGTATGCAAATTAGCCATGTTCGCCAAACAGAAGAAAGACGTAATGATGAAAAGTCATACTAAAAACGTCTAGTAAGCGAAAGCTAAACCATAGTGTATCACTCACACACTTTAGGTCTATTCTAACTCAAGGTAAGAGGCTATCTTTTAAATCTTTGCAGTGACTGCATTGTGATGATAGAACTGGGAGGGTGCACTAGATGAGTGTGTGCGACTATTTGCATGCATGTTCTTTGTTCTGTGCCATATTGGTGCCAATTATTGTTGTGTTTGCATTGTAATGCACAACTTTGCCTCTCCTTGTTATAAAACAGAGTGCATCCAAACAACTTTAGCCAATGCAACCTCCTATGTCAGTACTGACATAGGAGGCTGCATTGGCTAAAGTGTTGCTTTACGAATAGGCTACTATAGCATATCGGATTATCAACAATTGTTGTGTGCGTGCGTGTGTTGTCATGTAGGCTATAGAATGATTGCTTGCATCCATGAAATATAGTAATGTTATAGGCCTACTGCATATTGAGATAATTTAGATCGGTATTGCGCAACAATCGGGGGATGGGGCCCCCCCGAATATTGACGGGTATTTCGCACACTGATTGTATTTATTGATGGAGTCGCATAACAAAAGAAACACTACATTCTTTTGATGATGTCAGCCCAAACCAAATGAGTTTGCGCCAACATCATCTTGAGCTACAGCAACACTACACTGACGCCTCTCATTACCACGGTAACCGGCGGTCACCTTGAGTTTCATCATGGAATCCTGGCTCATCTTGTCCCCCCTTGCTTCGGGGACATCGTCGATGCCTATCAGCTTGGCCTTGTACCTCACGCCGTCCCCATGAAACCTGCCCAGCAGGTATTCATCCGACTTCTCTGGGACTAGCGCAAAAAACAACAATAGCAACAACAACAACAACAACAACAACAACAACAAGTGCCGTTTAGCCTCCACGCTGTAACCATCATATTGACCATGATAACCATGCTGCTGACGTCTAGCACGTGCTCGTTTGCAAGAGTGACTCACCGTGGATACAAAGGTAGGGTTTACAGGGACATTTGGGGGGCGAACCCCGTAAACTTTGGGCTGGGAGTCGACCACTGCTGCCGTCCTAACAACCTTCCCCCCCCCTTTTGAACTAACTATCTAACTCAATTACTACCATTCTTTACACTCTGAATTAGACTTTCTTCAAAAATAAAACCCACCCTCCCATGAGTCAATCCACACAGGGAGTTCTTGTCTTTAAATCCTTTGATAAACTATTTAAGGCTTTAACTGTAGCTACAACTAAGAGGCTTGAGGCTAGTAATGGGAATCTAACATAGTGCATGTCGAAATCAATTCAACATTTGAATTCATCGAAACTAAGAAAAACATAATACCTTTTTTCTTCTTGATGGAGGCGGGCTTGGACGAAGGGGAGGTTGTCGAGCTGGTAGGGGAGGCGGGGCTAGGATCGGCGGCCGGTGTGGACATGGTCATCGTGTTCTCTACGTCCGCTGACATGGACGTCTCCAGGGACGATGATGACAATGGTGATGGTGCCTCGCCACACGACAAAACGAGACGGGTATGAGCTGGACTGTAGCTCCTCACGGTGGGGAAGTCGACTCAGCAGAGGGAGGGGCTTAGCATTGGAACATTCTCAGAGGCTGGGGAGGAGAGAAGATACGTTGTTTGTTATGGTGTGTTCCTGAATCCTCTGACGCAAGCCTTCCGAGTCAGAAGTCGGTAAATCTCCCAGCTTTCTTGCGGCATTTCTCCGAGGCACACCCCCTTTTTGTCTTCATCTCTCGGAATTCTGAGAGTAGACCGAGAGCAGTTATGACACCCTCAACAAAAAATGGCTGCGCCCGTGAAGAGATTTATTTTTCTTTGTATTTGTACCACGTTGGTCATTTTAATGTTGATTTTAAATGCTCTTACACAATTGATTAAATTGCTACTTTATTCCGGTCACCAATTTATGCATTGCACGGTCTTCCTATGCGTGCAATACAATGGAAAGTTGTGTTATTTGTTTTCGGGCAGGTTTGCTAAAGAGGCTAATGTAGCTAACAATAAACAACAACTAGCCATTTTCATGACACAATCACAAAGACGAACGGGAACACTATAAATGCTCTAAGACCGGAAATGACCTCAAAAGTGCAACTCGGACGGCTGGCGTCCGAGGATTCAGGAACACACCATTGTA
>OOFH01051559.1:3237-13652 GCA_900323355.1 Merlangius merlangus | reverse complement strand
AAAGCTATTACTGACCCACTTTACACGAGAGAGAGAGAGAGAGAGAGAGAGAGAGAGAGAGAGAGGGAGAGAGGGAGAGAGAGAGGGAGAGAGAGGGGGAGAGGGAGAGAGGGAGAGAGGGGGGGGGGGAGAGAGAGGGGGGGGGGGAGGGGGGGGGAGAGAGAGAGGGGGAGTGAGAGAGAGAGAGAGACAGAGACAGACAGAGAGAGAGAGAGAGAGAGAGAGAGAGAGAGAGAGAGAGAGAGAGAGAGAGAGGGAGGGAGAGAGAGAGGGGGAGAGAGAGAGAGAGAGAGAGGGGGGGAGAGAGAGAGAGAGAGAGAGAGAGAGAGAGAGAGAGAGAGAGAGAGGGGGGGAGAGAGGGGGGAGAGAGAGAGAGAGAGACGGGGACGGAGGGAGAGACAGAGAGGGAGACAGACACAGAGAGAGAGAGACAGGGAGAGATATTTTTTTCTTAATGCTTGAGCATAGACTAAAGCATAAAGCACCATGAGTGTCGCCAAAAAGGAGATGTGGAATTGAGACAGATTGGGTCAGGCTCTTTAGACTAACAACATTCCAACGCTCCTAAGCTCCCAAACTGACGGCGGGGATAGGCCTGACTGGAAAGCTGGTATAACACACAGAAATATTTTCCTTAATTGGTCCCTTTCATTAGCAGTTTAAATACTTTATATGTATGTATATTAATATATATAATATATAATACAAGACTTCATATATCAATATTCAATTTAAAGTACATTATTTCTGTTGATATATAGATAGTTTTAAATTTATAGGCTACTTTTAACATTCAGTTCTGCTGTAAAATGTAATGGTCTCCAAGCCATGGACTGTCTCTGTGTTTGCACCAGAACACTGTTTTTCACCCGTACTGAAACTCAAACACATAATTTGCCTTACTTGAACAATGAAGATGTCGTGTCCATCTTATCGTAGTGTTCTGTCCTTTATTTTGGTCTTAATGTAGGCTCCGTATCAAGCGTCCCGGTCTCTGGGTCAGGACTTGTTGTGAGTGTCCTGACAATCCCGCTCTATCGGACTTTGATCCCAGATGAGGTGACGATTTACATACCGATAATCGATCAAAGGTCAAAGAGGCCTCTTGTTGGCCCACATCTCAGTATAACCTGGATATTCTGATTCCATTCTGCTATTTCACAATGTCAGAGATAAAATACGACAAATTATTTGTCATAATATAGGATTTTTTTAACTTCAATTTTTTTTTGTATTGCGTTTTACATTATTTTCAATACTGTATTTTTGTCTTTATGTTGCATTTATATCTTGGTGAATTCCATTATTTTAAAGTCCCACCATTTTACATCCATTGTATACACTCAGTAAGTCTTATTCTGCTTTGTGACTTGTGATCGTTTAATGAAACTATGCTTTCAACCATCCAGACCTTAAAACAAATTAAATTGAAATATATTTGAGCCTCTTCTACTAGGCCTACTGAGCGTTTTTGCATTGGCGGTTGTGCGGGCATATTTTGCTGAAGGTTCCCGTCTGCATCCTGCAAGACTACAAGTTGCGCATATAACCCTTCTACTTTGTTGTCCTGCTTTGTTTGGGTTTTTGGAAACTTTCGTTTTAATGTATGATTATGTAGTAAGACATTGTTATGAATAGATACTATTTGATTTAAAAACTTTTTTTTTTAGATACGTCTTGTATTGTTACTTATTAAAAATATGGTTGATGAAGGCCAGTATTTCTTTTTTGAAGCGATGCATTAACTAACATAATAATCAAGAGGCACTTTCAGAAAAACAATAACAAACAAAAAACCGCCGGAAATCGTCATATCCTCCGAGCGAAAAGGGTTTGTTTTGGTGTCAAAGACCGCACGCCAGGGCGGAGTTTCTCATTTTAACTGTGTAATACAGACCCCGCTCCCGCGGCATGCTACGCAAGACGGAAACTCAACTTAATTAATGTCGTTTTTGTGGAAGCGGGAGCATTTAGCCACGGGGAAGCTGAGAGGCTTTGTCTAAACTACCGGGTGTAGCACTTTAATGTTTAATCGCAAAGTCGTATTCTCATACAAGTTGGCTGCGAGGTTATGATCATTTCAACACATTAAGAGACTAAACCCTCAGCCACCATCTCGTTTACATGGCGGCAAAGCAACCTGCAGAAAATGGTACGTTCCGTACTACCTTCAACAATGCGGATGTTTATATTCATGAACTGTAACTTTGTCGTCGTCGATTTTAAACATGTTTATGTGTGCAAGAACCGTATCAAAACATCGGAATCTCTAGGACGACTACTCCAAGGATATTATCCGTTTTTTTTTGCACAGCACACCTGGGCAAACGTGTCAACGTCTCCCTTGGAGATTCAACCGATGCGGTGACTTTCTTTGGCATCGACGGTGTTTTTAAAATGTTTTTTTCCTTTTCCCAACCACCACCACCGCAGATGTCAGCCTTCCCTTCCCCGCGTTGCAGCTCTTGGCCCCGCCCGTGCGGCTGGTGTCGGCGGCCGTGTGGAAGGTGTTGAAGCAGAGGGACGTGGCTCGGTACGGGGTCGTTGAAGAGTTTGTGACGTCAGTGTGCGAGAGCGTACCTGGGATGCTTACCTTTCGGCACCAGGGTAAGCTGACGTTGGGACTGCGAGGACGGGTAAGTGATCGGTTTGGCAGAAGGAAAAAAAAAACTGTCTGATTCAACAAAATATTTGTTGCTATAGAAATTACTCTATATATCTTAGGCATTCATCAATAAGATCATGTTGTTATCTTCTAATTTTCTACATGCTTTTTGGGAAGTTTGTATGTATTAAGTATAACTACAAGAGCTATTTGAGCGATTTTATTTTTATTTCAAATAGCTCAAGGCAATCAAGGCACAATAAGCAATATAAGAACACAAAAAATAACACACGTTCAGGGAACAGAAAACAAAAAGAAATGACAGCAACATAGCACCAAAGAATTACCGAAACTGTTAATATAAATGTTTTTATTGGTGACAACCACAGTCTAAAAAACAGGGATACATGGATTCCCTTGGCCTCCGGAGAACACGCCACTGGTGTGGGTGTGTCCCAGCTCCAACTGTTTTCTCTTTTATTTTACAGTTGATTCTGGAGCTCCTCTTCTGCAGTCCAGATCATCCCGACCTGGAGCTTATAAACCGACATATGGAACGGTTCCGTGCTCCTGCACCCTGTTCCACAGCTCATAAACTGGTAGGCGAGAACCGCATTCAACCCAAGAACATTTAAACCAGGGCTTTTGAGCTAAAGGAAAGCGTAACAAACACAAATAAGAAATCACACCACCTTTTTCCCATGGTGGCCAGTTGCAGTACGACTGCTGTGCTGGCCATGTTGCATCGGATGTCAACTAACGTTTCGTGTGAAATGTTACGATTTTTTTTTCTATTGTATTTTCTTATTTAATGTGTTTTAGAAAAAGGACCTAAAGATCGAGAGGACAGTGAGCAGCTTCCAAGAGCTGGTAGAGACTCTGCTGCAGGACCCTGCTGAGAGACTGCAGTTCTTCAAGGTACACACACCGACATACAGACAAACAGAGACACCGACAAGCACACGCTCGCGCAGACACAGACGTATACACAAACACACGCAGTAAAAACAAATGGAAAACAAATGGGAGTGTAGAATGAGACTCCATTAATTGCTTTATAGGATACTTTATAGTTTTTCTATTTACCCTTTTTTTTAGTTCCATGGAGGCATGAAGACATATTCACATTATCGAAGTGTGTGTGTGCGGGGGTCTTTTCTTTGTGTACAGGAAGAGTTTCCTGAGGAGTATGGTCCCAAGTTTGACGAGGAACTTGAAAAGCTGCTCTGGGAGTTTCTGATCCGCCTGGACCAGCTGCTCCCCGTTCCTAACCTGGCTCAGGTACACCTGCACCCACCTGTGTGTCTCTCATTTTGTATGATCCCTTAGTTCTTTTTTTATTGAGCATTTGTGATACTCGACTGGTTTAATAACACATAAAACAATCGTATTCTGGAAGATAACCAGGGTTTACCACTAATGTTTTAATGTATTTTCCGATATTACATGTATACCTGTTCCTTTGTCTTCAAAAGTACTGATAGGAAGTAGTGCTGCACGATTTGGTGAAAAAGTCATATTGCGATTATTGTTGACAATATTGCGATTGCGATATAATCAACAAATGGTGTCGTAAGTCTACTTGCTCTGTTATCAAGGAAAATGCACACAGATTACTGATCATTTTAAAATGTTTATTTCTCAACTCAATCATACAAACTTAAACTAGCATAAAAAATACAAAAACTAGTGCAAACTTGTGACGTTTTCTCAATAGTACAACTAAATGAAATAAATAGAATAAATAAGAAAATGCAAGTATATTTTTTAATTAAACCGCAGCCTTTTGCTCAAAGGCTGATATTGCGATTCGATCAATCGTGCAGCACTAATAGGAAGCTCGTCAAATCCCCTCCGCTGTCCTCAGTCCTTCTCGTTGTGTCTCTCTTTGGGTTCAGACGGTGTCGTGGCTCAGCACTGCCCCCCCTGTGCTGGAGGAGTGTGCGCAGGCGGCCACCCAGCCTCAGCTGCTGAAAACCATTCTGCAGTACCAGACATGTTTAGGCCGTCTGGAAGTGGCTGGTAGGACAACGTGTTTGTGTCCACATTGTATGATTAATGCCCAGCTTTATGGCCCTGTATGTAGACTCCGGTGGGAAGGGCAGCCGTTGAACGTCCAGACTTTTCCGTTATTGTTATCTTTGTTTAAAAAAATGTCAATGGTGAATACCAGCAGTAGTGGTGAACCCCAATGGAGCCTAGAATATAACTATATGAGCCCAATATCATGTTTTAACCTGAATGAATGAATGGCAGGCCTGACGTCAGTAGGGGGTATAGTGGAACAGAAGCAAGCGGAGAAGAGTCTCTCTTTTTAAAAGTCATGCACAGCTTAATCCGATTAAAGTCATAGTTGGACTATGCTCCTCCATTGGCCAACTGCAATTGTCGAGTATACATGGTGGTGAGAAAATGGATTCATTGGCTGAAGCATGTTATGACCCGGTATAGTAAGAGTCACCGGCTGACCTCTTTACCTCACAAGCGACAACAAACTCAGGCGGCATTCGAGAAAGATCTTTTCAGTAGACAGCTGTCAGTTCACTTCGGATCCATGTCATTTCTCCGACTCGATCTCGAGCATGCGCGGAACACGAACTCCGATATGCGATACGATGCTAGTATACATGCAGATAGAAAGCCGACCATGAACGAGTTATCTAGGTGTTCTCATCCGATTTCGCTTGTCCGTGCCGATTTCTGTGCGCAGTTAGATCGGTTAAAGGGGTTTAAATGCAATTTGAAAGTCCTGTTGAGGTCTTATTCGTTTATTTACCCGATTATGACTCTGCATGTAAACGCACTGAGAATCTCTCCTCCCTTTCGCAGCCTCCCTGCCTCCGAAAATGGGCGACTCCATCTTGACCTCGCTGTCTCTCCTGCCCTCTGGGAAGCCGCCCTCAGACCAGCCGACGGCGGTCGGCCCCAGCCCCTCCCCGAGGAGCAATCGGGGCGCCGGGCGCCGGACAGACGCCCCGGAGAACACGAGGCAGTTTATCGCGCCGGTCATCGGGCTGATATCCAACAAAGACGTGCCGGCCATGGTCACGGCGGCTGGCAGGAAGAAGGCGGCGAAGGACAAGGAGGAGAGTGAGAGGAGCAACGGAGTGAAACGCAAACAGCCCGACGCAGGCGAGGAAGAAGGAGCGGGCACGGAGGAGGAGGAGGAGGAGGAGGAGTGGAGCGAGGCGGGGCGTGGCACCGCTAAAAGGGGCCGGAGGAGTTCGAAGAAGCGACGCGGAAGACCGAGCGGACGCCAGCGGAGCCGAAGCAAGAGTCTCTCGGAAGACGGCGAGGGAGAGCCGGACACCGCCGGGCCCCTGGGTGGCGCCCGCGGGGCCTGGCCAGCGCTGTTCTCCTCCGGTCGGCTCCAGCAGCCCACGGTGCTCCTCCGCAGGCTGGACCAGGCGGCGTTGGTCACCGCTAATGCTGAGGGTGCAGGGTTCAAGCGTGAGAACAACGACGACGACGACGACGACGACGGCGACAACGGCGGACAGGGAAGTAGTGGCGACGTGCGCGCCAAGAAGAATGTGCTCAAGATCTCAGCGGGGAGACAGAGGAAATGCAAGACCCAGCCCCCCTGTTCAGATGACAAAGAGTAAGAGACAGGAGCGTACACGGGAGTGCTTATTTTCTTATTGTTCTTTCCACCTCAATGCTTGAGAGAACAGGGGCTTAGATGATTATGGGATGTTGATCGGTGCCTTACCACAGACGGCAAAGTTAGAAAGGATTAGTAAAATGGGTGGTATCTGCTTTCCTCTGTTCTGCGTTGAAAGGCTTCTGCAGAGGTCGGCCTCTAACGGCTTTTAACCTTTTTTGTATCTTCCCCTTCCTGAACCCTCTTTGGTCCATCTTTATGGTTTGAATGTTTTAAGTGTTTCTATGGCAGAAAATGTAATCAAGTGAACTGGGGTGAACTTCAAAAGCAGCTTATTAAAAAAAAAACTGTCGTGTGTTTTGAAAAATATTTTTAAATAATAAAAGAAATAAGAATCATGATCAAAAAATGTAGTGTGTAGTTATTCTTCCAGGAAGTTATCCTTTATTTCCATTTCCATATGATACAGCTAATAACATATTTAAATTGGTAGTAGTAAGTACCGTTAAATTGCATCTTAGTAGCAAGACTAGTTCCCATAGCCTTCTAAGCATAGTGTTTTTTAACTTTGCAATCCTAGGTGAAAAATAAACATTATTTAACAGAACAAATCTTTCTGGAAAGAACTTTCATTGACTCATTCTTCATGTATTGTTTCCATTTATTTTTTTACAGGAATTGTCATGTATATCCAGGTATATCCAGCACTCCAACAATTACAGGTGATATAAAATTACTGCATTTTTAAGTTTGTATGTTAACTTTGTATAGGGACTTTTGCAACAATGGGTTGATGCCATGTAGACATAACTGCGCATTATGTGTCAATTTTGATGTGTAGAGGCACATCACACACCCGGAGAAAGCGACGACGTCGTAGGAGATTCTGAGGATGAGGCCACAAAGAACTTTAAGGGGATGGTATGTACAAAAGAAACCTGTCTGGTAAGAAGGGAATAATTACTCTGCTTGGGTCTGACCAGTAGGGGTCGCCAGAGACATGCATTGTTTATTGAATGGATGAAAAACTATATTGGTATGTCCCTATCTTTTGATTGATGCTGAAAGATTATAATATAGTGTGTTTGTGTTTGTGTGTCCCAGCTGTTTGTGAAGCGTTACTACAAGACCAAACACAACACATATGTTCCAACTCTGCGTGAGTTCTGTAAACCTTGGATGGCCAGGCCTAACTTGCTCTCCCCCGGCTGATGGAAGAGATGACGTAGATACATGTTCACTGTCATGTGTGTGTGATGTCACTTTTCAAATTATGTTTACGCCTTTTTACCATAAGCTACATGATCATGGAATGGGACGCATTTTAAGTTGGCTTCTTACTTAAAATGTTAACCAAACTATGTATATATCAATAAAATTATACTATAATGTATTTCAACCAGAGCTCTTAAATGGATGAATGTCCTTATGTAGATAGGAATAATGTATTATAATTTGATTTAATAAATACTTTTTGCCGTTGAAAATCCAAACTACAATAAGATGTCTGGAATGTATTTTTAATAAGTGTTAATAACCTTGCTTGTTTCACCTAATTGTGTATGGTTTGCTTTGTCAATATCCAACATTGGTTTCCAACAGATTTCTCATTCATCCAACAAATATTTAGCATTTCCAAGTGGCATTATCAACAGCCGCAGACCGAATGCCTCTGAACGCAATTGGTAAGACCGATCACCAATCCAAGCAATTAAACGCACGACACATCAGGGGCAGCCTTTGGTTGTTTTATAGGACAACCAAGATGATTTTGTGCTCTTATAAGGTGCTCCTCTGTACAGTCATTATGATAAACCCACCCAATATTAGATAAACAGTTTGCCCGACCCGGAACAGGTCCGCTAGGAGGGTGGGGGGTCAGATAAATAAGTACAATAAATACAAAAATTAGCTGTCAGATGGGTTTGGTTCCCAGGCTAACAATTAAATGAAATGGCAGAGGAAATAAGCTGAACTTTTAAAAATGGCAGTTTCCACCAGTTTGTTTTTATTCTTCTGATGCTTTGTAAATAAGGCACAACGATCACTCCCATTTCATAAACACGTTTTCCCCTTTTGTATCGTACAAGATCAAATTTAAAGATCATGACATATCTAGACACGCATCTATACTCGCTGAGCTGACCTTTTACATCTTAGGAAAAAAAACAACTTAACAAATTATTGGAATTAATGAATGGCTAATCCGCATTTGTGGACACGCGCTATTTAAAGTGTGAGCGGGTTGCATTGGCTGGTTTACAGTCGACAGTTCATCCCCCCGGTGACGGTAATTGTCTCCCCGGTGATGTATGACGCATCTTTAGAGCACAGAAATGCGATCACACCGCCGATTTCCTCCGGCTCCCCGACTCTGGAGGAAAAAACGGTAAGATCAGGTAAACCAAACTCTCCCCAATTCCAACACTTCCCCTCATTATAACCCATAAAAACATGAAACACTTATTCAATCTTGCCCCCATACATATCACTTATGAACCCTAAGGATAATGCATACAGATAATTTATGAGAATAAGAGAAAACGTGACTTAATGATGGTATAAAATCAGCAGCGTTCAGCCAATCTTTCCAAGCCCATGGGGAAAATGGCGTCGTTGAAAGTTCACCTTTTGATACATGTTTGCTTCATGAACTCTTCAGCGACGTCCTCGTTCTTCCATAGCTGGGGAGGAATAGATTTCCAATGAGACGCAGAACTGAACTATAAAATAAGTTTAATATCATAAAAAATAATTAATAATAATATCATTAAAAAGGTATGTTTGGGTCGACCTAAACATAAACCAACACATTTTGTTTAATTTCGTGATACGTTTTTACAAGACTTATACACACTCACACAAACTGACGTGGATCATACTCACCATACTACTAAACTGAGTCTTGATAACTCCAGGGGCCACACAGTTGACCCTGATGTTGCTCTGAGCCAGCTCAGGGGCCAGGGCCCTAGTCAAGCCCAGCAATGCCGTCTTACTCACGCTGTAGGGACCCAAGGCCTGCGGGAAGCCAACCAGTGTGTTTATAAGTTTGTATATGAAATATCAGTGATAAAAGTACAGTATAATAAGAGTGATACTGAAGGGGAATACCAAGTGATCATGTCATTATCGTCACATTATTTTATTTTAATGTAAATAAAATAATGAAAAAGATGACAAGTCTACAGCGACGACATCAAAGCCAGCTTACCGGCATCGGTTGGTACCCAGCCACCGATGACACAAACACAATGCTTCCCCCTCTGGCGGGAAAACAAACAAAACAAAACCAAGAATGATGCGTCACTGATGGAGTCAGGGGTTGTGTCTTTGAAAAAGGTTTCAAAAGTTCTGATGTTATTTTATACTCATACACACCCTCTTTTCTCAATGTGCGGCACCACAAGCTTGGTCATTAGAAAAGCTGACTTTACATTCACATCAAGGATCTATGCAAAGGAGGGATAGAGAGAAGGAGGTTAAAGTCTGGCATGGCGAGGAAGCGACTACATCAAACCAACAGTAAACACACAAGATAGACACTTTCTTCAGTTGTGTCGTCTTTAGGACATTTTTGGGGTCAATTCTGCTTTAAAAAACCCTCACACTCAGAACAAACGTATAGCTTGAATATTATTCAGCAATTTATTCGGTGAACCCTATGAACAAGAGACTTGTTCAACCATCAAGTGGAACACTTTCTTAAAATAAATTCTTAGCCCACTTATGCAGTGAGAAGTTAGGTTGAACTCACGTGCACCAGGCAGACACACGTCAAACCTGGAACATCGGTATTAGCATGGCGGAATCATCATCGGAGAGCACAATTACAGACATGTTAGGGACGGGGGTCGAGCCGGGCTTTCTGGGAGGGGAGGACCCCTGCTCTAACCACTAGGCTATGGTAGGATCTAGAAGACATGGGCTCACTAACCTTTATATACACAATGTACAGATAATTGTTTTCTTTAAGTTGATCAACTGTTTTTAACTCATTATTATGTGAAAAATAATTATACAATTTTTGAATAAAATAAATACGAAAATCTCACCTTGTCCCAAACCGCTTCCGTGGAGTCCATGATATTCCCAAAGAAAGGGTTGACTGCTGCGTTGGACACCAGGATATCTATACCCCCACATTGGTCCAGCGTCTGTCCAGCAGATAGAGAACAGACGGACAGATGTTAACAGAGCATGGAC
>OOFH01051336.1:6597-17425 GCA_900323355.1 Merlangius merlangus | reverse complement strand
CAGGAATAACACAGTGGTCCGCGCTGAGCTCTTGGCTTCAGCAGCTGCAGACTGCTACTACAGAGAGATAAAGAGAGGGGAGATAAAAAGAGAACGAGAGAGAGAGCAAGAGAAGAGAGAGAGAGAGAGAGAGAGAGAGAGAGAGAGAGAGAGAGAGAGATATAGGGAGGGAGGGAAAGAGAGAGAGTCTCCAGCACTGACAGACTCGCTCCTCTTTTCGTCCCTCTTTGTCTTCAGTTTCTCTTTCCCTGTTTGGTGAGCACTGACATTCTGTTCATGTGCAGGACAACAAAAAGGTATCATATTATATATTCCATAGAAGATCCCGGTAGGTATTGCAGGCAAACCTTGTATTGAGGAAAGATTTATAGTTTCTCTATCGAGGATGTACGACACTTATTAGACACGTCGATTCTTCTGCATTGTCCTAATAAAACAAGACTAGGAATTATCTTTGGATTCAGCCTTGGAAGGGACAACGTGTGTCTAACAACTTGCAGATGATCTGTAACCTTTATTTTTATCATTACTTTCCACACATTCCTACCAATTACTTGTATTAAGTATTATTTATTGACCGCAGGAATTCTAAAACTTGAGGTCACGACGCAAGTGGTTTGGGTTTCAAATAAAGGTTATAGGTTGTTTGTTTTAGGTGGATACAGGTGTATGGGTAACATATAAATAAATATGGACTTTGAGTAAAAAGAGGAACAAAGAAATACACACATATTCCATTTATCATCGATCTATAACATCTTACAACAGCAGGGAATATAGCGTGCCGTGGCTTCAGAGGGAATTAGATCAATATTCTACAGCCATGTTAGTCTAATGCCGGTACACCCACTGGACTGAGAGAGAGAGAGAGAGAGAGAGAGAGAGAGAGAGAGAGAGAGAGTCATTAAGTCACAGTAAGAGCAAAAACTAATCAAAAGGCTGTAGTGACTTGAGAGATTGTATTACATTTATTTCATGGCAGCGTTAATAGTTTGATCTTTATCAGATTCTAAATAAAATAGAAAGTAAATACTGCGATAGACTTAAAGTGTAATACTGGCCCCTAGACTATCAAGTCAGTAGTAGGTTTGTTATTTTACTTAATTTTATATAGATAGATAACGAGTTCCTATTAAGGTAACAGATTACTTTTATTGATAAAAATAACTGATTTTGAGAAAAAGTAATTTGGGATTCTATTTTACAATCTCACCACCAAGAGTCCAGACTCAATCAGGGGGAATCACGCCTCAGAGCGGATCTCCTGGTTCTCCATCTCACAAAGAAGAAATTACAATGGGGTCTAATTAACAACGCCATTACTGTGCACAAATAAACTAACCAACTAGTCTCTCCGCATTGGAACTCTGTTGAGAACCTTACCTCACACTTTTCTGCCAGCCTTTATTTTAGCTTCATAAATTATAAATACATTTAAAGGTAACACTTTACAATAAGCAGCTTCAATATAAGCATCTTCAAATAAAGCTGCTTCATTTGAAGATGCTAACATTTGAAGCTGCTCATTAACATTTTAAGTTATATCTAAGCTTCAAATTATGATGAATCTATTGCAGGACGTTTACATATATTATGTTTATACACTTTTTTTAAAAAAAGGTTTACATTTCCTTTAAGTTCAACCATGTATCCCATAAGAGCAAAGCACATCATAAACAATCTCAAACAATGATTTAAGCTGTTTCTTACATCTTTGGCAGCTTGGTTTGAAGCTGTGGGGTAACTTATGAGAACCTGTTGGGAATCAAGGTCTCCCGCAGCAGGAGTAAGCTACAGTGGAAACTAAACATCTTACATCTTCACCACCAAGAGTTAAGACTTCAGACGGGGAGGATCTCATGTCCCAGCTGATTTTCTGACTTCTTCATCCAACAAAGAAGGAAAAACGATCGGTGCATTCACCAAAACTATTGATAAACTTTATTCTGTTGAGAACATATCCTCTTTCCCCTTGTCTGTGGCTAACACATGAGCTTTAAAGTTTATTAAATTAATAGCAATAAAGCAGCTTAAGGGGCCACTCACACTAGGGCCGCGGCCCCGTGCCCCAGCTCATTTGCATACTAAAGTCTAGAACGTTTGGCTAGTGTGACCACGCCGTCCGTATTCCAGCACGGAACAGCCCCTTGGCCACGGCACACTTGGGAGAGGTGTGCCGTGGCCAAAGTACAGATGCTAACGAGATGACACGCGCACACGCGCGGATACGCAACATGAGCTGGACGATGTAGTCCTTGCGCGACCCTTCTTTTTTTATAGGTCCATGCCCTTCTTCCCCACAACAATCATTTTAAACAATGGTGGCAAGCGGTTCACGAGTGGGTTTACGTTGGTGCGATAGTGAAGTCGAGTGTTTACTTGATATTAGGGCCGACGACAGCGTTCAGTTGCAGCTGGACACCACGCTTGGTGATGACGTGTTTATCGTATTACGACGTGATGACGTATGTATGAAGGAACAATCGTGCCAAGGCCACGGCCTTTGGGAGCAGTGTGACCACGGGACAGCGGGGGGAGTGGGGAGGGGGGGAATCGTGCTGAATCTTCCTGCAGCACGGAACAGGCAAACTGAGCGCGCCCTAAGATGCCTTCTTGCTGCTTAAAACAGGGTTTCCTTTTAGGGTTATATTTCAGGGTTGATTTAGATTCCTAACCTCAGGGTTAGGTATAAGGGGTTTGCTTTTTGGCTTTAGAAAATTGTCTCAGTACTCTAGGTAGCAATCAGGAGCAATCTCCATTTGCTCTCTTTGGCTGCACCTTGGTAAAATAAAACAGTATACTGCTACGCACACGAGGGTGTTGAAGAGAGTCTGTTGCAGTAGCTCTGCCATACCCACTCTGGGGCAACAACCACTGCTGGCTAATGGAAAACGCATCACTAACTGAGTCACAACATTCATAATACTGAATGGCAAGGGCTATGAGTGGGCCATAAGCTCAATCACCTAATTGACCTAATTTGTTGAAAGATATGGGGCCCCATCTTGCATCTGGCGCAATTGATTTTCTCACTGGCGCATTTGTCGTTGCTAGTTTGCAACTGGCGCATTAGGGAATGACCTTGCGCCCCAAGGGGCGGTTCGGCGACAGGAGGAGGCGGTTCTGGCGCAAATTTTCCCTGGTGCTATTTTGCAGTTTCAGAAATTCCTTGCTCCGAAAAACCGGGAAATAGCTGGTTTAAAGTCAGCGGCGCGTTGTTCAGATGCTATTTTAAGGGCGCATGCATGATGTTGCTTGTGCACCTCGCGCGTACACTTAGCTTCTCTCATCTACCTAGCCACACATTCTTTTATTTGGGAAAGAACAGCTGATGCAGCGGTGATAAGTTGTACTTTTAAATCAATGCATCTGCAAACATCGTACAGCAAACACATATTTGACACAGACATCGTGTACATGCTTATAACTTTTAGGATTAATGAGTATTTGATAGTGAGAAAACATTGTTTTACCGCGAGTGAGTGTTGAAAAGAATGAATTAATGCGGGCGCGCGTGTGTGTATGTGTAAAAGAATTAATGAATGCGGGTGCGCATGTGTGCATCCATCTGTTTAAACACACACAAACTAAACACGTAACGCATAATACAGTCCATGGCAATGTATATTAACGGGCGACACATGCATATTAGGAACACAAGTCGATTACGATAATGCATGCAATACTGATAAGAAACTATATTTATAATGTATTGCGTAGATCATTAAATAAAACCACAGTTACCGCATATCATGTGTGTTAAGTTTTCTTTGCCAAAATGTATTTGTGGACTCAGTATTTCTGAAGTTGTGGAAGAAAACCTTATTTCATGTGTGAATTAGGCCATATTATTTGGCCATAAACTGAGCCATTTGAAGTTTGAAATTCAATTGCATCCGTCTAATCAGAGACTGCAGACGTGCTGTCAAAATATCAACTCGTCAGATTCAAATGCGCTCATGGCTCTTAAAGGGGATGGGAGCTGGCACTCTCATTGGTTTATTGCACGTTACGCCCAAACCACACCTACGGGTAATTAGGCTACTTCAGACCACCCCTTTTTAGATTTGCGCCAGGCGCCTGTAAAATAGGAACATTGCCATAGAACCGCCCACAAAGCTACTTGCGCTTGGCGCTTCTCACCTGCGTTTCAGACCGTTAAAATAGGGCCCAGTGACTTAAAAGACATTTGTTTAAATTAAAATCTTTGGAGATCTTCGAGATAGGGATCTTTGAGATTGCCTCATTAAAAATAAGGTGTAGTAGTTTTTTTTTAGTTTTCAATCCAAAAATTAATTTCATTAAATACTTGTATTAATTATAGTTTTGTTCTTAATTTAAAACACTGTTAAGCCCCTACAAATAATCATGTGTTTGACACCTAATATGAAATGTTCTTTACTAGAATTAGTTGTATAATATAAAGGAATACTAGAACGCTGAAGGGGCTTAGTTTCGATAATGACCAGCGTTCTATTCATTATCCCACTTATTACACGGCTACTTGCCGAAACGAAAAAATAACTTGACATACCATTCATAGTTTTGATCAGCAGAGAAATAGTTTGCAAAAGACGTTGACGTCGCTTAAAAACCGAAAAGGCCCATTCAAGTGATTGGAGCATTCTAAGCATTAAGAAGAGCTGGGTAATAAAGTAATAAATAATATTTTCGAAATATGTTAGAAAATCGCGCAACTGCTGAAAAAGAAGTGGTCTAAGTAGTTGATGTCTGTCAAGCGAATATAATCAAAACTCTAGCCCAGCTTCATGCTTGACCAATCACGATTGGTTGACGTGAAGCTCCGCACAGACAGGTAAGTGCTGCTCACCTCCTAGAGTGGCAAAAGGGGCGTATCCAGGTATCTATAGCACGTGGATCTTTGAATAAGGATCAGATGTTTAATTTGTGCTTAGTGTAGTTGCAAGGCAAACACAATATTAATGTTAACGTAATAATTAATTGATCCCAGACGGCTGTTTGATTAGTATGGTTGCAAAGCAAACACTTGTTTGTTGTAAATTTTGGAAAAACGTCATCTGTGTATTTAATGAAAAATGTGATAAATTATTCTGCTTTCTCAGGAGAAAACTCAAATTCCATGTAATAAAAGAAAACATGAGTTTCCAGTCTCCAAGGCAGGTATTAACATATTTATTACACCGTAAAGAGAACAATACCAGAATTATACTGCAAAGATTCACAGACCAACAGACCATAGTTTACAGCCCCCAAAAAATATACAAAATAAATTTGAAAGTAAAAGAAAAAGGGAAAGAAAATGTCAACAAAAAACCACAGCTCTGACATATCCCTCAGGAAAAGCTGTCAAGGAGACCTTGACGCTGGCCGTTGTCTCCCTGTTTCAATTAAGTATTGCACAACAACTTCAAATCATCTAATCATTTGAGTTTCCATTTTTTTGACCCTCCCAAAAACAAACTTCTTCTCTAGAGGGCCCTCCCCCGCCCAAAGCTATGCTACCCCCATAACCCAGTTGGACGCTAGTCTTCACTGTTTGCTGTTAAACACTGTCCATCCAAATTCCCAAAAAGACTGGGAAGTTGAATACCCACTGCCAAACCCGTTCCCTCACCAATTGTGAAAAACAGGCATGCTTAAATTCATAGCCTTTTTAAATAATCTTCTTTACAAGCATTGTCTTTTTAAAAGCCTTCCCCCACTTTGAATCACTTCAGCAATAAGTGAAAAAGCATTGGTTCAGTGTGTGTCTTCACAAACAGAGAGAAGAGTGAGAGAAAAATAAGAAAGGGTGAAGGGGTTTCAAAATTAAACTAGTGAAAGAAATAAAAAAAGGTATCTCATTCATGACCCTTTTTTCGACGGGACTGCATTTGAATTCGACAGCTCTTCTCTTCAAATTAGCACATATTTTAATTAGTTTTTAAACAATTCAAAACGTTGATGTATCTCAGAAACGCCACAGGCATAAAAGAACATAACACAAGTATTTTTTATTAAAAATTTTATCTTTTTCTTTTGTGTAACATTTTTGTTCCCTTCGGTTTGTATCTATCAATGAGGTCTGCATTGTTACCAAGTAGTGATATGGTTTTGCAGCTGTATGAGCTTGACTTTGGATATTGTTTTATTTTTATTCTTTTTAATTTTTTTATTTTTCCTGTTCTCTTGTGCCCATTTGGTTTCGACTAGACCAGTATCAGCGTGGCGACTGCTCTTATCGTGCTGTAAGAGGTAGACTTGAGACTTGTTTGCCACCGAGGAATTGGCAGCAAAACACACACATAAAGGAGGGAAGAAAAATAAAAACTGTTCAACATCTCCAAGAATTATCGAGGAATAACGCTTGTCATCTTTTCGTTTTCTTGTTTTTTGTTTTTCTGTTGATAAGCCAGGTTTTGCCCTGATGAACGAAAAACGTACGTTATTTGTTGGTATATCTTCGAATACACTGATGTGAAAGACAGCTTGGCTATCTCGTCACAGCTTCTGAGAAGTATGGTGTAAAACACCCTTTTTTGGATTTGGTAACCCTTTTTAAAAAAACAAGCAGGTGTTCGTTTGGTGGATTTAGACAACAAGGGAGAGTTGAGGAAGAGAGGAGATTGTGGGTCATTAAATGAATGCCCAGAACCTTTAATGGCCTCCCATTGTTCCTTGAGGTCAGAATTCAGTGACACGCTTCTGTATAGCACCGAGGTGAGAAAAGGAGCTGTTTTTGTATCAGGTTGAAGTGCTCTCTCACTGTCAACTCAAAAGGTTTGTTGGATTTAGCATTGGTAGGCTTAAAAAAAGTTTTTTTAGGATAGGCTTATAAAGTGTAAATGTTTGCATCCCCAAACTAAAAAGAAAAAATAAAGAAAAAAACATATAGAATGAAGCTGTCCCATATTCCCATATTTTGGAATGACAGACTTTACTGCTTTAAAGTTTAAATTAATTTATGATCTATAATTTAACTCAATGGGTATGTCTCAGAAATAATTAGTGTTTAAACGGTAGTGGCCATTATTGCTCCAGTTCAAATTTAACCTTTGCTGCAAAACTTTCCCATAATGTTTTCATCGACATCATTTTACAACATAAGATGTCTACCACTGGTTCGCACAAATCCAGAACATTTTCAGATAGAGTTTAAGTAAGAAAGTGTAACTAATGGTGATTTTTTTTTCTTTCTCTTAATGAATAAAGCCACAAGTTAACATTATGGAAATAAATAACAAACAATCAGAGTGAATTTACCTCTTTTGTACATAATCTAAGTCAGGATTTTGGTCCTTGTTGTCGGTCTTTGGCTGTCTTCTGTGGTAATTGTATTTTTTTTTTATCTCTTCTGCTTTTATTGTTCGTAACTTGGTGCAATGTTAAAGCTGTCAATTAGTTATACACCTTGGAATTTGGAAAGCAATGTTTTTAAGTTGTTTCTATTTTTCTGATGTTTTTGTGTGGTTTTGTGTTTTTCTAAAAAATAACATATATTTAACCAACGATCATAATGTGCATGCACTGTCAGTTACTCGAAAACAAAAGAAAGAAGCTACCACAGCTTTCATTAGCATGTTGAGAGAAATATGTTTTACAATTACTAAATTTTGTGATTTTACATTTACCCAACATTACAAAAAAAAAAAACTTCACAGATCAGATACACCAGCACTATGTACAAATAATTGGTCTGTGGAAAATGGCTCTATAACAACAAAACAATTGTGCTTAAAACAAAAAAAGCATGCTGAAATGTCCTCTGTGACAGTGCAAATACATTGATGTACGTCCCTTGAACGAACATTTAGGTTAGCATTCCGCGTGAAACATGCTAGCTTCTCAGATATGGGCTGGTCTCAAGTAGCAGCTCTGAGATATAGCTTGTCTTTTCTTGAAAAAAATGGGAGAAGGGGAGGATAAAACATGGACACCAAGAGATCCACCACCTATACACAGAATAGAAAATCAGCCCAGAAATGGACAACACTTCTGTTTCTCTTATCTCTTTTCACACTAGCTTGAGAAAGATAGAAGGGTTGAGAAAGAGAGAGGGATAAGGGAAGTTCTTGTGACGAGGTTGGGTGCTATTCGTCGTCACAAATATCCAACACAGATACAGGAAATAACCATTTTGCCACACCATGTGACAAAAGTGTTCCACACCATGACATCTACAGTGGAAAATAGGAAGAAGCAGATGAAGAACAACAACAAAAATCATCTGTTTCCAGAGCATGGGTTTGGGAAGTGACAGGAACGTTCGAGGAAAGACTTCCTGTTGTTTGACCACAGCAGTTCTGCTTTCCTACTCATGTGAGGAACTGAACTTCTCGAGTTGTCCCAAAATTTGCACAATTGAAACCTGTCCTCGGTATATCCATATACATTTTTGTGTGTTGCTTGTTCAAGAAATGGTTCATTTTTACACTGTTCCAAGGAGACAGCTTTGTGTTTCCCGGCCCACTGACCTGGATATTATTCGAAGTCAGAGGGAATAACATTGGGGCAAACATCTGGATTTCCTCGCAATATGCTGCACATCTGCCTTTCCTTGGCAGGTCTCGCTGGGTAAGAGATCCAGTCCAACCCTTGTGTCTTTCTTTCTGTATGTCTGTCCGGCATACTTTGTTTGGCAGGTTATTTTTAGTTTTAATACCTTTCTTTACATACAATGTCAGTCGCTAAAAGATTAGCTATGCTAGCTAGTCAAAAGTCCTTGGTATATTGTTTGGTAAAGTGTCTTCTTGAGGTCAACATGTTTCATGTCCCAGGTTTAGGAGGGAAATAATAATAAAAAAAATAATAATAATAAAGGGTCGTTCTTCTCTTGAGCTCCCTTAGTCTCTTATGTTCATATTTACACCAATAAAATGGAAGATAAGCAACAATGATGTCAACGATAACCAGAACAGCCACGACAACGACAAACAAAGACAACGATAATCAGCATAGTAACAATTAAAAGGGATACCAATAATGAATAATTAAAAACAAAGAATATCTTTGTATTTCTTTAAAGTCAGGGCAAGTCAATATGACCCGAGTATGGACCTTCTCCTCCTGCTGCTAATGACAAAGGGAGCGCAAAATAAAATCGACCATTCTGTTCCTGGTCCCACCTGTTCAGCATCTTTGAGAGGCAAATTGAGAGAGTTGTGCTGTTTAGAATGGCGTGGGGGGTTTCACAGTCAAGAACACAGGACCGAGTTTGGGCATTTTTTATTTTTTCTTCTTTTTGGCGCTGTCCGTCCTCCGTCTCCGAGTCCTCCCGCCTCTATTAGCGTGGCGTTCCGTCCAGGGCCGTGGTCAAAAGGGGGCCCGGAGGGGCCGAGCACAGGGCTGCGACGGCCGTGGTGGGCGGGGTGGCCGCCGGGCTCCCGGCACCGCTGCTAGGGGTGCAGGCGGAGGAGCTGACAGGGGCCGGAGTCTCAGGCCCCGAGCCGCCCCCTCCTTGCTGCTGGCTGGCCTGCTGCTGCTGCTGCTGCTGGGCCTGGAGGGTCTGGCCACACACGTGGTGGTGCTTCTCCCAGTCCTTGTGCTGGCAGAAGGAGCCGCAGTAGCGCGCTGTGTTGCAGCCGCTGCACGTCTCACTGGCCTTACGACCGCAGTTCCAGCAGCTCTGGAGGATCAGAGACAGGGATCATCAAGCAAATGGGTTGATGTACTTTTGTAAGGTTGCTTAAATCATCTATTGGTGTTGTTTTTATTGTGAATTTGTATTAAGCTAAAAGAGTAATGCTAAATGTTCTGTGAACACATGAACAAGTATGAATGAAACCGATATAGGATGAGTGCGGGAACATCAAAGTGATATGTGGTTTACACAGAACATATAATTAGCATAAAAACTATCAAGGTGGCGCATGGCAGAAACAGACATATGTTCCCAAGACATTTAAACAAACGACCACAGGGGCCAGATCTTACGAAATCCATCTTGAATTACACTTAGGGCCACTTTAAATATATCCTGAAACCACAGAGAAACTTTGGGGAGGCGGCTGCATATCCCTAGGAAGCAGGAGTCCACCGCTACAAACAGCTCACAATGCCTGCTTCTCCTCTCTTTTATTTCAGACCTCCCTTTGCCTCCATCACATAAACATCCCCTCCTGCAATTAATGTCAGCTGTGAGCCACACACCCCCAACCACCCTTCACTTTACTGATTAAACGTCAGGGCCTCCCATCGTGATTAGCAACCCAAAGCTCCTTCCCTAATTTCCTCCCAGCTGAATTGCTAACACCTCTGTAAACATTCCAGCGGATCCTCTACTACGGGAAGACGGGAGACGCCTGACTTGACCCGCCCACGCTCTGATCACATGATGCAAGGCAGAACTGGCCTGGCTGATTTGCGAAAAGTGATTTGGTGTTAAGAACATTTTCTATGAATTCTAGCGGCTAATCAATTCTAGCGGCTTTCTATGCATCTTTTTTCATAATGAAAGAGTGAGATAGACAGGTAGGTATGGGAGGTAGAGAGGAGGACATGCAGCAAAGGACCTCAGGCAGGAATCGAACCCGGGAGGGTTCAGGACTAAGCCTTAATGCTACGCGCTCTACCTGGTGAGCCACCGGGGCTACCATTTGCATATTTGTTGACAAATTTGATGACAAACCTCATTTAAATGAGAATTATGCTTGTTTGTGGGTGTAAGTGTGGTGTGTGTGTGTGCCATGTGTGCATGCGTGCATGTGTAAATATGTGTGTTATCGTTGTGTATTCATGTGTGTGTGTGTGTGTGTGTTTGTGTGCGTGCTTGCATGTCTTCCTGCCTTTGGACCTGTGTGTGTGTGTGTGTGTGCGTTATTGCGTGTCTTCCTGCCTTTGGACCTGTGTGTGTGTGTGTGTGTGTGTG
>OOFH01050872.1:5204-15568 GCA_900323355.1 Merlangius merlangus | reverse complement strand
GACCAACCCTGTTACCGTAGCGATGTAGCATCCCTCATTACACAGGACATGAGGGATACACACACACACACACGTGTGCACACACACACACACACACACACACACACACACACACACACACACACACACACACACACACACACACACACACACACACACACACACACACACACACACACACACACACACACACACATCAACGCACACATGCACACAAACAAACACATCCACTTACATTTGTCCCTGTGGAACAGTCAGGTCCATGTTGCTGATGACCTTCAGTTTGCCATAGGACCGGCAGACGTCACGACACTTGATGGCCATCTGTAGCTCAGGCTCTGCAGGGGCCTCGGCGTCCATCGTCTTATTACCCTGGTTCACCTTAGACAGAGAAGCTTTAGAAACGATATAGGCCTGGCAAGGATCCGGGCAATCACTGGAGCTGCAGTTTAAAAGGAAAATGGCTTTTCAAATGCATTTTTTTAGTTGCTTAAACTAGAAACTGAAACTGAGAGTGACTAAGTCTTAAAATAAATCAACAGTTAACGGTGATAGAGCATGCTGGCAACGGTTGCTCAGCAACACACCCAAGGAAGAAACACCGGCCGAGTATGAGAAATGTGTATTTGTATTCATTATTGTGGTGTCCTCCATTATGTGTGTTTGGGGTAAAAAACATGTTTTGAACTTTTACTTGGGTAAACTAACTGTTTCTACAAGTGAGGCCTGTAACATTACAACAAGTGAGACATTATGACACTAGCAGAAGTGTATTTTGGGCTCTTTACCATGTCGTGGAAATAATCTTGTGAGAGTAGAACACCTGAAACCTCAGTTCTAGCAAAGCACTGATGAGCTCAGCTTAATGGGAGGGCACACAACACAGCCATCAATGTTTGGTCTCAGCACCCGAATCTGCTCTTCTGAGGTGTATCAGTCACTGTCAGGAATTATGGAGCAACGATTTTTTACAGCAAGTTCCAGTCATTTTAATGTAAAGATTAATCCAATTAATCTAATTTCGGCATGTTAATTTTTTATTGAAATGTATTATTAAAACCTTGTTTTGAAAAATCTGAATAAGTCACGTGTATCCTACACACGTGTGACGCTCAGCCTGACCCACTGATCATTTTGAGACCGTGGATCAGGCCGCGTTCGGCCGTTTCCATCCATTTGGGGACAGAAGGACAGAATCTGTTAATCTGAAGTCACATCCACTCCCTATATGAAAACTACGGTGAAGATAGTAGATAGGCCTAACTGGATTCGTGTCCAGTCCTTAGAATGTAAGACCGTCCAAGCACTATAGCCGTCGGCGTATGACTATTTGATAGGCTATTGTTTAACGTGTGTAAATGTCAGGTCACGGGTCATAGTAGTTGGACCCTAGTCCTGGACCATGGTCCATTCCGGAACAATGCCCAGGGTCTCAACAATATCCTCATGTGCCTACAACCTCGCAACCGTCTCTGAGACGGTCCTTCCTTGCAGGTGTTAATAACAAACATCGTGCAACTCCGAGGAACAGCTGCCTCACTGAAGGGATAATTTCATCCGTTCTCCACCGCTGAGATTCATCCACATTCAGTCGTTTTAAAATCAGCAGACATGGGTTAATCGTCAAGTCATCTTACCTATGTCGTGGAAAGGACAACCAAGTTAGCGAGAAGGAAGCTTTTCGTCGTTTAACTACTGACCTTTCATGCCAAAGAGGATGATGTTCCTCTAAAACTATTTTTAAAGCGTCTCGGCGGAGCGGCACACCCCCACTCTTTCACTTCCCCCTCCTGCTCGACAACAACTTCACCGTGCGTGTTAACGAAGGCTGGCTCAGCCGTATTACACCAGAAGGATACCTACATTACTCCGTTACGAGCATTTACATAATGGTATTTTCATCATTCCTATTGACGTTTTAATAAAGATGACGCGAGGTCTAGGTGAACGGCAGCGTGGTAGCTGTGTGGTGTGGTACTCTGGTGATGTGGTGCCGATAGCGTGGTGCTCTAGTGATGTGCTGCTGATGCTGTGTCCGCGGCGCTCAGCAAGCACACCTCATCCATCCTTCACACGGAGGGCGGGCTGTAATAACCTGTGTTAAGCAAACGGAAATATTTAGCTCCCTTACCAGATCTTCCATCGGGGTGCTTTCGGGAGCTCCTGTCGAGATAACAGGACCAACTGCCTCTGCGGCCATGGTCTCAGGGATGGGTTCTTCGTCGAGCCTGCCTCCGTCTGATGAGAGTCCCTTATCCGCTCACTGTAGGCTTCTATAATGGCATCTCGAAGCCCAACCCAATCGAATGTCTTAGACATCAAGAACTATACGTGCCTTTATGCAACTTGCTCCCATTAAGTGATACTGTTAAACCATAATTCTCTATTTTCACTGCCCTAGCTGCACACTGGACGTTGTGCAGCCTGTGGCACATCTGCAAATCTCCTGCAGAGGACGCTATAAACACTTTTACCGCATCTATGACAGTGGAATAGCTTCTGCCGACACACAATAAGCGTAAAATTAAGGAAGAAGTACATAATTGGACTGTTGATAAACTATTATAATTCAGGAAACGTGCAAAATGGCCGAAATACCCATCTCAGAATCTGTTCATGTCAGCATACCTAATATAGCCTATCTATACATGAACATAGGGCTCATTGCAGGCAAGTTACATTGTAAGTCAACATTTTATGGCACCATCTAGCTGTTGGATTCTGTATGGTGATCGGTTATCTATCCTGTCTCTCAAAGTGAGAGGCCTATTTTGCCTGGAGCCTTTTGGGGCCATAACACATAAACACACACAGACACACACCCACACACACACTCATTCACACACACACACACACACACACACACACACACACACACACACACAAAGGCTTCTTTGGAAAGTTCAACTTCCACTTTTGGTTTTACTGGTTTTCGTTGCTATTTTCTCGCTCAAACATTAACATAGAAAGACGGAAAAAATATCCAATGTATAGTGGAATCGTGTGCTATAGATTTTCTTACCAATAGCACATATATTTTTTAAGATAATTAAAGTGAAATTGTATTGGTAATCCCATGTGTGTGTGTGAGTGGCTGTCCCAATCAAATCAAAGATATCAAACTTTTGGATTTGACAATACATTGCACTCAACCTTCAAAGGGAGACCTGTAAACAACAGACTGAACAACAAGCTCACAAAATGGCAAGAAATGAACTGTAAATGTTTGTACCATAGAACTGGTTCGTACTGGAATAAGTAAACATAAGTACACAATACACATGCGGTTACATATGCACACATATGCAAACAAACACATACTGTATCTAGACACATATATAAGGACACATACATACTTAAACATAGCTAAACAGACATATACATACACACGTATGTAAACATAAGTACACATGCATAAATACGTATACATACAAAGAGATATGTAAACAAGTGTATACATACATATAAATACAGTACAAATACATACCTCTACAAACATTCACATACGTATACATGCACAATATACTCATACATACATACACATACAAACACATACGTACACAAACGTACACATGTGTATACATACATACACATACATAAACAAGCATAAGAATAAAAGCAAACATAAGCATGTAATGGCAGTACAAATTCCCGCAGGAAATGTATGATTTCTAGTTTGTATTGATGTGGTTATTTGGTTGTCCAGATACAATAAAAGCAATGTTTTATTCTGTGGATATTAGCTAGTCTGCCAAGTTATTGATTTGAAAGGTTTAGTAGCATAGGTATGCATGAATATAACTATCTAGAATGCCTTACATTTCCACAAAGGGTCAGTGTAGAGTAGCCTAGTTTATAGAAACGAGACTGAGCGATATGGTACTGAAAATAATACTGCTTTTATCAATTGCAGGATAATCTCTTGCATTATCAATGTAATGCTTATTCCCTAAATTGGAATTCCTTCTGAGGTGATATGCCATAAGTAGGCGTAGGCCTATTGGTTGTCAGGCTATAGGCCTATAGCCTATCAAATAGGGCATAACCCTGAAGAGCAAAATGCTACTGCTACATATCCCAAACCCGTGAAAAACCTATTATCGTCATTTTAATTTATTTTAATGTGTTTGTTGTTCTGGCGAACAACAAGGCCCATTACGAGGTGTGTTGCACCCATGGACCTATTAAAGGTTTCACCAGGTGCCATGAGCAGCATGCCAATACACTCAGCCGAGCGGCAGCGCGTCAGAGCTTGATGGAGCAGCGGAACCGCGACGCGCAGCGGCAGCGCGAGCCGCGCTCAGTGTTCAAGATGGCGTTGCATGCAGCAGAGATGGGCGGAATAGTGAGTATTCGGAAATAGGCTACTATAGCATACAAATACATCCTATTTTCAAAAAAATGTGTTTGCGCGTGAATTGTATTATATAACGTGGTCCCTTTGCAAAGTTGTGTATGCATGAATCAGAATACAAAACCTGTTTTGCAGTCTCGATTTAGCTGATGTGGGATATCTCTTAACGTTAGGCAGGCCATGTCTCGTTTTTTCTCGACGAGGAAATAATTCAATATTATGTGGACTGGATGAATCCAGTGCATCGGCAATTGTATCGTTTATATATCTATTACCAGACAATTAGTTATGTTACCCAGATAATCCCACCCCTCCTCCCGTTAGTCCCTGAGGACGTGGCATTACATTGTGCCACGCTTTCAAGTCCTGGGTCAGCTTTGAACCATCACACATATGGTACCCTAGGGGTTATCATGCCCTGCACTCTCTGACTTGCTGAGAATAATTCGCCTGCTCTTTTTTCCTTGCAGGCATTGCAGAATGTTGATTCGCTTGGCAGCCCTGGTCTCATCTCACCCATCAAGGAAGACCCATCACGTCTTCTGGTAAGAGAAGTCCAGTTTTTCTGACTGCTCATCTTTGGTGAACATCAAATTCTGACGTATTCTTGTCTTTAACAGACAGTGCCATTCAGAGGACGCATCCGAGGGGGCCTGCGCCCGGGGAAGAAGATAATCGTCATGGGCATCGTTGACTTGGAGCCAGACAGGTACGGTACTTCGTCTACCTGATCCTGACTCAGCCATTGTGGTTCAGCTTGTAACCTCTGTTTAATTCTTTATCTGATTTATTTTCAACTCGCGTTGTGGACACGTTTCGAAATTGGGCAGTTGGCCATCGATTCATATTAATTAGATCCCAAGTGAGTGTTTAGCAAATCCCATAGCTGTGTCTTTGTTTTGTTCAACCCAGGTACGCTCTTAGCAACTGCCCTGGGCCCCGTTTTCCGATAACGATGGATCCACGCTCGCGATCGTAAATTTCTTTGGAGCTTTCCCGAAACTCCTCTTAACATGATGCGCGTTCACTGCACTCACGAAGTTCGTAGGATTGTAACTTTATACTGAAATGGGCTCCGTAGGAGGGGGAGACGCAGGAATGCCGCAGGAAAATGGGGTTCAAAAGCGTTCAAATATCTCCCCATCAAGGCCAACAGCAGAGTAGCCTACGAAAAGAATAGACTGCAATAATATGCTCAAGATATTAAAACACAATTGATTAGGCCTAGGCCGATATCAGTCCTAATCCTGAATCATTTTCCCACCTGAAATAATTCCATATTACAAAAATCTAAAATAGCTTGTGTGACAACTACATTCATCTTAATGTGCTGATTTCTGAAACATGCTTTGCGCTGCAAAGAGAGCCGACTTTATCTGATTCCGCATAAGGTTTCATTGATTGGCGCGCACTCTCTAGTCTAGAATATTTGTAGACATTAAAAATGCAACGTTCCATTCATTCATTATCATTCAAACGCAGAGGCTAGGCATTGACACACGGCTATTGCTGACCCGATTAGGAGAGCTTGGTCTAGATCCTGCCCATATTGTTGGGCAGGATGATGTAGGTTATAGCTTAGGTCTTTTTACACTGCCAAGCCGGTTCGGTCGCGGCTTGTCACGCCCAGCGATTTCACCTTCTTATCTCAAGTTTCCTGTGTAAAACCGAGGGGGTCAAATCCATCGTTCGTCAAGGTGCGGGCTTTCTTGGTTCACTGGCGAAGGCGGGGCTGCGCACGGAGTATAGACCGCTTTAGAATAATTTGTATTATTGCAAAGTCCCGAATGTTTTAATTTTTTGATGAATATAGACGCTGTGGTAGAAAGTAACCCGAGTTCTATCACTTCAACTAAACAAGAGAGTTCTCGGAAATCGAGGAGTATGGATCAAGTATGACAGGAGACTTTATTGTTACCCACGAACAAGCAACAACGAAGCCGAGTGAGGTTTGCAAAGACACTGCAGAATGATTCTCGTCCTGCTCCTTATATCTTCACTTTTTACAAGTCATCTTCCAAACTTACATAACCTGTCAGACTATACAGATAACGTTTAGAAAAATAGCATATTCGATTGGTCCAAAGTCCTGTGTTTATGGTACTGTTTTTGTACATTCTGATCCCTTGGACCGTCCAGTGGAATCAGCATCTTAGGCCCAACTCGTGTCAGACCCCATTTATAAGGGGAAAGATGAATAGCTATTTTCCACCATTAATATATGTATAGGCCTGACAATAATCATAATTTACCATAGAATATAGTGTTAGTTTCTTAAATAACACCCGCATGCATTAATGAGTTCACGTCTGAGTGTAGACTAACGCAATTTACTATGGTCAGGGATGTTCGTTACTGTCTAGACACGGTCCAATAAATAGTGAACTTCATCACAGCCTCACCGAAGCGCCTACATTGCTTAATGCAAACAGTCGCAACAAAAAACGCCTGCAGAAATTCTCAGACACCCTCTGGTCTCAGCATGATTCATGTCCACAGTAGCCTATGTCTTCTGTCATTGATCAATATGAGGACATTTTAACCACGATGGTTGAATTAAAATCAGAGGGAGACAGCAAGTGCAGCTCGAAAGCGACCTCCCACACAAGAGCAATGGAATCATTTGATTTTATTAAATGCCTTGTGACGTGGCGTTTGATCGGTACATTTCGGCTGCCATGTATTTTTGGAATTTTAAATTGCTGCAATAAATTATGTTGTTGTTGACTTCTAACATGTCTCTATATTTGCTGTTTAAACCTAGCAGTATGAGTAATATATCGGCTATAACCACTGTTTTTGGTTGTGAAATCGCGGCAGCTGGGTATACCGTGGTATTGGATATAATAAAACACATCCAATACACAGAATGTCTGCTGGTGACGCCACCGAGGCTATAGTAGCCTAACGATGCTCTTAGCATCCTACGAGCACCCCTGGAGTCCTCGTTAGCTACTAGCGTTTTGACAACGTTTGTTACCAACGATGCTTTCGGGAAATGGTGTGAAAACCGTACAATGCTCGTACGACGCACTTCACGATCCACTTAGGCTAACAATGCTTTCGGGAAACAGTGCCCTGGCCAGGTAGTGGCCAAACAATCAGCTCCAGGAGTTTGGATTCTGCGTTTACTGGCCACTGCGCATGTTCACAGACTTGGTAACAGTCAGTACGTTTACATGCATCGCTTAATCTGATTAAAGTCATTGTTCGACTATGCTCCTCAATAGGACAACTGCAATTGTCTATACTCGTCTACTTCGAGTATTCATGGCGGTGAGATAAAAGATTCATTGGCCGAAGCATGTCATACCTCGGTACGACCTCTTTACGTCACACATCACACTTTACATCGAATTTCATACACTTTTGCATATGCACGCATATTTCCCCCCAAAGACGCTCGTCTAAACGCAGAATAAAAAGTGAGAATGCAACGCCACTTTTGCGTTTTCTGTCCAGATTGTCCCCTTCTAAATTGAGCCTAAGCCAAAGTTCCTTTCCCCCAATTCCTTCTCATGTGCAGAACGCAAAATCCGATTCCAATCTGATTGAATGTATCTGATTGCACTGTGGTGCACAGATAGAATTCAGAGTGAAGATAGTGGCTGTGGGATCATTTTGAATTCTGAATGCAGATCAACTTTGAAAGCTGATAAAGACACTCCCACCTACACTTACCCTCGTGACTACCGGTAATTGAAATGTTGCTCTGCATTCAGAATTCAAAATTGTTACACAACCTTTAACAAAGCCACTATCTTCACTCTGAATTATATGTGCATGCCTCAGTCTCTAATTGCATGCGCAGTGATGCGTAAACAGAGAATTTAAACTTGTTGATTTTTCTGTTTGTGTGCACTTTTGGAGAAAGCTACCTAGCCAGAGCAGTTTGTGCTTAATTATGTTGTATAATCCAAGATACAGATATAGAAGATGCTAAACCCTCCTTTGGGATAAAATGGATGGCTATATGCCAAATTTCAGAAGGCACAACACTTTCTACAATACTGGAGCAGCTGTGGTGAATAAAAATGGTGGATTAACATCTTTGCATGGACCAAGTCAACAATTAACCTGGGGTTAAACAAACTAGAACAATTATTTTAAAGCAAATAGAATATAGCGTTACGGCCCGATTCCACCGGACGCGTTAAGGCCTAAACACACCGGCGCCGAAGCGGCGCGTCAAAAAGTCAGCCCCCATTATTCCGGATGTACTAGCCCACACCGCCGCCAACTTGGCTTCACGCCAATGTTCTATTCCCTAGCGTCGCCGCCCCGGAAAAAGCGCTTTTTAAAAGCTGGTTTGTACTTCCCAAGTCCCGTAGGCACCTCTATATCTACTTCTCACCACTGGATGTCGCCCTCTTTCGTTTGTGAGAAACAATTACAGGGTTTCCTCCAGGATTTTTTTAAACCGTGGGGGAGGTCTGCCCGAGTGGAAGAGGGGGGGTGACGATGACGGCGACAACAACATGAATTTTGAAATGTGAAATTATGACTATTTCAAACTGAATGTTTTTCTAAATACATTATTTACTACAGGGTTTCCGGTACATTAATTGAAAATAATAATCGAAAAGAGGATCTTGCAGTATCACTAGGCCAAAACAACAAACACAACAACAACAAATTAAAGCAGCATCTAGAAGAGGCGTCAATCTGTCAGATAGGCTACTGCCAGTGCCACAGAGCTTGTGCCTTGCCTTATCCTAGCGCTGTGACAACAACAGTAAACGTCTAAACAAAGAGGCAAAAAGTACAAGGCTGTAGCACAACTACATACACAACTGTGCCCTCCTGTCTCCTGTGAGACTTGCAATTTTTTAACATTTGAAATAGTGACTACAAACTGAATGTTTGTACTTTGGCAAGCATACATCTGTCTAATCTAATGGCACAGTTTGCAGCCCAGCTGAGAGCACTTCATTTTTCTTGGCTTTTTGAAAAAGAGCTCTAAGGCTCTGGCATAAGGGAACTTCAGAGGTGGTCCGTTGATGCTGAGGTTACCGGACTCTCTTCCTCTGGAACCTTTCTCTTCTTTTGAAAATAGTTGAATATACTCATCTGAAAATGTAACCAGAAAAGAGTCATGGCAGAAAATTACCTGGGCATTACCTAAGCTAACGTTATGTCCTGCTGTTCAAAACGTTGTTGTTGTAAACGTCATCTGAAACGTAACAGGTTTCCTCTATCAATAGAAAAATAAATGTTATAGTTAAAAATTAATCTGCAACAAAATATCTCTCTCTACTGTATAACCAAAGACTCAACATGCTTTATTAGGCCTACAGTAATCTCTCTTTAACAAGTGTCAATGGTACAAAAATAAGATAAAAATAAAAATGTCTGAAATAATGATAGTAATAATGCGTATTACCAATCAATAACACATTTTTCCCGACTCTGGATTTTTTCTGTAACCTAATCCATCTATACATTAGGGTCGTTTTTCACTGGTTTTAACAAAACTGTATCAAATATAACCTAGCTTAGGTACCTTTCTTTCACCCTTTTCTCTCCCTCCACGTCGGACTATTGTCTCCCCTACTCTCTTCGTCTTTCGTGCGCCGCAGCTAGACAGGCAGGTGGTGACTCCGGTGTTCCGGTGTTGGTTTTTCAAAATAAGGGTATGCTATTTGCAGCGTAGCTTCATATTTCACAGAAAACATGTTTTGTGCCAAACTCACATTACAATCATTTACATTAATATAAACATGAAACAACATTTAAAAAAAAAAAAAACATTATTCTGAAGGTGTGGCGGCTTTTATTTTGCTGTGGCGGTGCGCCACGATCAATTACATGTAGCGGAAACCCTGCACTAAATAAATGCCCAAGGGAATACCATTTAAAGCTTCTGCAATTGTCATTTGCATTGGCCTAAGTTCTGTTTAGGATGGCAACCTAAGAGGTTATTTTTTAGTTATTTCGATCAAGGATAGATTATTTTGATTTTATTTGATTATATTGATAAGTTGTACGGTTAATTAAAGTAGATCATCAG
>OOFH01050461.1:6190-27088 GCA_900323355.1 Merlangius merlangus | reverse complement strand
CAATCCCTTTCTCCTCCATGTCACGGTTCAATATGGACTTCAGAGAGTCAAGGCCTTTCCCCCAATTCGTCTCAACCATGGCCGAGGTAACCCCCACTACGAGTCTTTACTTGTTGTGGAAGTACCAGAGACGTCAGACGCAGTCTTTATGATTCATAATATCATCCGAGGCGCACATAGCTTTTGGCCATGATATAAGATATAATTTTATATAAATACCTAGATTATATATTATTATATTATAGAGCTCCAGGAGTCCACAAACGGCAACAATCATTTCTCCTCCATGCTGTGGTTAACTCTCACAGCTCATTGGTCAATGGGCAGCAACTCATTTGCATTAAAGCTACAGACACCAGAAACAGCACATTCTGAAGGGACTGAAACAGAGGTAAATAGCGGCAGGCAAGATTTTTTCCCTGAAACCTATTTCCAGTAGACAGCCTCAAAAACATGTTTTCAGGAACTCATATACTATGTTTACTTGTTGGGAAAATACCATATGTTCCCTTTAACGTTAACTCCCTCAGTGACTGTTTTAATGTAGTGTTTTTGTTCAGTGGTACAGCTGATGGATATTTCACTCAGATGCCTTATTTATGGGATTAGTTCGACAGTGTTTCATTCACAAGTAAAACCAAAAATGGTATGTTGAGTAAAGTTAATGTTCTGGATGTTGTGGACTGAAAACAACGGCCTCAATTATTCTTTTCATAACTCTCTGACCATGCTCCGTTAATGAGCATAAACGGAGGAGCCTGGCTAGGCTGAAGTCTGTTCCAGAAGATACACATTTTCAGAGCCTGTTTCATAGGTGCATTTGAGTGTTACAGATGCTCCTTCTTTTCCACTGACGTTCTGCTCATCAGGACGGATGGAGTCCCAAGCTATCAGCCCTGGAAAAAGTTCACATAATAGATGTATTAATAGATTACCATGGACCATAAAGAACACAACAGAATAAGACGTCAAAAACATCCAATAACCAATAATCATTAAGTGATGATTCAGTCATGCATGGAGTGTGGACCATGAGCTTTTCCTCTTACCAGATGCAGCAATAATAATCCACACCCAGGTTTCCATCTCAACAGCAGGTCTACAGAAACAGAAGAAATGATCTGGTACCGCTGTTAAAGACTCAATGACCAAATATTTTGATGAAATAGTTAAAGACCTACTTGATTATACTGACTCTAGGGGTGGATAAGCGATCTCACCCTCAGAATCAAAGTTAGAAGACTAACAGTTGAAATATACGTAGATGGTTATTAATTGAATGAGCTATAATGTTAAAAGCTCCACAAATGTATACCAAAATGCTCGAAATAATATGGCTACATACTGCACTGCAGTTATGTCTAAATATTTGGTAATTGGATATAGTTACCTGTTTAATTAATTAGGAAATAAATATTGTGATGGGTTTACAAGTTTAGTCAGAAATGTCTGTGCACTGGACTGGACTGGGAAGTGTGTTTAGTGTTCAGCAGGTTTTTGTACAGGGAGTCTGTATTTCCTGTCACTGTGGGCCTCAGAGCACAGTAGTACAGAGCAGAATCAGACAGCTGCAGGTTCTGGATTCTCAGAGGAACTGATGCGTTTTGGATTTTGGCATCAAATCTTTCTTTGTGGAACTCTTAAGCTTCCTTTCCTCCAAATGTAGAGCGTTGTAGCATAAACCTGGGGAAGTCGTTGATTTGTTGTTTGTACCAGAACAAATATGGATTAGTGTCAGTGGTCTCAAATGTGCAGTCAAGACTAACTGTGAGTCCTTCAGTGGCAATGAAATCTCCTATGGTCTGGGTCACTCTGTCTTCTCCTTTACACTCTGGGGAAGAACAGAATATGTGGATCAATGAATTAATCAATTGAGATCAATGATGAGAGGACGGCCAAAAAAAAATCTTTAAAGAGTTACCCAGCCAGAGAGTGAGAACCAGGATGATTGTCAGCCAGTGTTCCATGTTTACAGCGGGAGGGGAAGAGAGAGGAAGATAATTTATGCTCTGATGCAGAAGGACATTGCATCACTGGCCCCTCCTCTTCATCATGTGGTTCATTAGCAGGTGCAACCACAGTGTCTCTGATAAACCACGAAGATCCACCATCCATCTGATAGAAAGGTGTGGTCGGATTACAACTTCCCTCTTCTTTGAAGAATAGGGATATCATTGCCTTCAGGTTCATGTAAAGGCTCCTCCACACTTTCTATCAATGTGTTCTCAAGACCTTTTATGAAAAAAAAGATGAACACAAAAAAACAGAATAAAATATCTAAAACATCCAATCATCATGATTCAGTCATATGGGTAGTGTGACGCATGAGGTATCCATCCTACCAGATAGAAGTGTGGCCATAATAATACACTGCCAGGTTTCCATCTCAACAGCAGGTCTACAGCAACAGAAGAAACGATCTGGAGTTCAGCTCAAGTATTAGACTTATTCTTTCCAGGGTACTAGCTGATAAAGACACAATGACAAACATGTTTAATAAATAGTTCAACAACTACTTGATAATACTGAAATCTAGTGGTGGATATGAAAACTCACCTTCATCTTCAATTTGGTACGCATTCGAAACAAATAAAATAAACAATTTGAACGTGAATATTTCAAACAAGATGATGTAAAGAAAAAAAAAATGCAGACACATTTTAGGGTATCTTGATTGTGGTGAAAATGGATCATTAATTAGGAGTCATTGTTATGATTAGCTGATGGGTTTTGTGTGTAATGTTTGTATACTGATCTCAGGGGAAGAGGGAAGTGTGTTTTGTGCTTAACAGGTTTTTGTACAGGGAGTCTGTGTTTCCTGTCACTGTGGGCTTCAGAGCACAGTAGTACAGAGCAGAGTCAGAGAGCTGCAGGTTCTGGATCCTCAGGGGAACTGAATTATTTTGGATTTCGGCATCAAATCTGTTTTTGAGGAACTCTGCAGCATTATCTCCTTCTCCAATTGTAAAGCGTCGTAGCATGAACCTGGGAAGGTCGTTGATTTGTTGTTTGTACCAGAACAAATATGCATTAGTGTCAGTGGTCTTAAATGTACAGCGAAGAGTAATTGTGAGTCCTTCAGTAGCCATGACATCCTCTCTGTTCTGTATCACTATGTCTTCTCCTTTACACTCTGGGGAAGAACAGATGATGTGGATTAATGAATCAATCAATCAAGATGAATGATGAGGCAGAGTCAACAAGAGTCTTTAAGGAGTTACCCAGCCAGTGAGTGAGAACTAGGATGAGTCCACATAATAGATGGGATGGGCCATAAAAAATACAACATAATAAAATGTCTTAAACATCCAATAGCCAATAATAATCATTTATGATCCAGTTGTATATGTACTGTGAAGCATAAGGTTTTCATCTCACCATATAGAAGTGCAGCAATAATAATCCACAGCCACGTTTCCATCCCAACAGCAGGTCTGCAGCAACAGGAGAAACGATCTGGTGTTCAGCTCAAGTGTCACATTTATTATTTTCATGGTACCAGCTGTTAAAGACCCAATGACAAAACATGTTGATGAAATAGTAACACCTACTTGATAATACTGACCTCTAGTGGTGGTTAAGAGATCACCTTCAGTATAGATTCGTTATTAGTTAATGATTTATAAACCCAAATAAGGTAAACTTTAATATTCCAAATATTATGGAAAGATAATGAACTGCAGAATGTTTTTAAAATGTTTGTTTTTGTTGAAAATGCTCCAGAGTGTAACAGGTGTGTTGTCTTTGTTCAGTCATGTCTCGGTACAGGTCTCAGGTGAAGAGGGAAGTACGTTTTATGCTTTTTGTACAGGGAGTCTGTGATTCCTGTCACTGTGGGCTGCAGAACTTAGAAGTACAGAGCAGAGTCATACTGCTCGAGATTCTGAACTGAGTAGCCTTGTCCTACAAGACTCTCGTACATTTCATTTACACAGAGAGTCTGGCCTCTCTCCATTGACAAACGTTATCTCACTTGAAGGCGGGTGTCTGTTGGAGTTTAAAGCTATTGGATCTGCCCAGGGCCACTCTGGATCTGCCATAACCAATCGCTAACGTTTGACTACAACTCAAATTAGCCCACGATCTAAACGTCATTGTTCTCAGCCACTCCCTCTGTTCGCTGATTGGACCCGCAAAATGTGGCCGGAGAAAACCTGCGAATATCCCGCAAACCCAGACGTGGTGCTGAAGGGAAATAAAAAATTGAGCGGAGGTACGTCGGCGGGCGGAGCCAGGCTAGAACTGATGTTTTGCAATGCATGAACCCTGAGATATACAGCTGGAACTGCGGAGGTTCTACAGGAAACTGATGGTACCAGAAGAAATCATCGCTGCCAATAGCAGCTCTAGACAGCCTGTAGGACAGAGTACCAGTTGTATCTTCTAAACCAGGGGTTCTCAAAGTTTTGAGCGCTGAGGGCCAATTTAGGAACCCAAAATTTGTTTGAGGGCCGCCAAAGGAAAAAAAAATCTGACAGGAAACGCCGTCAGCATCCCAGTGGTGAAAAAGAACATTGCACCGTGGACCTCTGGGAGTGAGGTCCAGTGAGGTCTAAATCACGAAACGGAGGTTCATCCTTTCAAAGTAATGTATAGTTGGATTAAATCTAACAAATGTAACAGGATTTAATTGAAAGCTAGAGAGTCGACTTTTCTCTTTATATTTATTTACTTTTGTTTAAATTCATATTGATATAATAAAAAATAAAAAAACCTTTTTTGTATGTCATTGCGGACCACCAGCAATGTTTCTGCGGGCCGCCATTGGCCCGCGGGCCGCACTTTGAGAACCAATGTTCTAAACGGATCTCTTGACAGGACTGAGGTCCACACTATAATGGATGAGGATTAACTATGAACATGTGACCCTGGAGATACAAGTCTCAAAATTAATCTTCACAGAATTTTGCGTGTGCCACCTACCTAATCATTTATCAACTAAAAGAAGAAAGATGACATCTCAAACATGGGAACCCTGACGATGAACAAACTACCTCTTTATCTCAGTTTCAACATGATTTGTCTTCAGTAGAATCCTGGTAGTTTCACCTCTTCAGATGACCCTTTTCTGAACTACAGAAAAATGAAAAATCCTCTGTTTTCAAGTTTCTTGTGAGGTTTTTGTACAGGGAGTCTGTGTTTCCTGTCACTGTGAACCTCATAGCACAGTAGTACAGAGCAGAGTCTGCCACTGCAGCAGAGGAGATCTGTAGCTCCACATGTCTCTGTTTCTTGATATGTGTGATGTTCAGTCCTGGTATTGGATTAGTTATGTATCCAGAGTATTCCATGATAAGGAACTGTGGTGGTGAGCCAGGGTACTGGCGGTACCATAAGAGACTATTGACTACAGAGCTGTCGTAGCTGCATGAGAGCACCACAACAGCATCCTCAACAGCACGTTGGACATCCTTCTGTGGACTGATACTGTCTTCAACACTTGGACCTGAAATTAAAACCGGGAAAAAACACATGAAATACAACATATCAAGAGAGCAAAGAGCATGATGTGACGACGCAGTGGAGAGCACTGTAAGGTCAAGTAGAACGGGAGAGAGAAACATAAACACATTTTACTCAACTGGAGGCGCGCGCTGGCCATATGGGCAGGTGGGGCAGTGAACTACTTGCAAAAGCATTCTTCCAACAAAATAGTTCAGTAAATCATTGCTCCAAGTCTTTTTTTAATAATATGATTGTCACATTAACTCTCTAAACAGTAGTTTCTGTTGGCTTTCCGACTATTTTTGGTGTGTTGACATCAAATTTTGGATGATTGTGGCGATTCTAGTGGAGTTTAACGTGTCATGCAATGTTGGGGCAGGGCAGCTTAGCGACCGCACTCCTCTATGTTTATCGCATAACCCTGCAGGCTTCAATAAGAATTACAATCCGCGCTAACGGACGCCTATATGGTCTTAAAGTAGTTTGCCCCATGTTCATATTGTAGAACTGTTATTGTTTTAATTCAAATTATTCGCCGGTGTATCTTTCGTAGTTTCAATATCGGATGCAGACATGGAGTGGTGTTGCACAACAGTGTTGAGTTTTCTTTCAACATTCGCTTGGTATCTCACTATGGGACACGCCCCTTGCCCTGTCCCCAGAAGCAATTTTACACTACGCCAATCGTGACGTGTACTTGGCCGCTATATCGGCTTGTCACATTTTTTGGGGACAAAACAGCAGGCCAGCAAGCAGACGTCACGCCAACAGACGTGACGTCTGCTTGCAGAGGAGGGACTCCCTCCTACTATATAAGTCCTGTCATCACGTTATCTCTTCAGTCTTTAACCTCTTCTCTAGAAGCACCTTTTTGTAGACGGGCTAGCAGACTGTTCTTAGAGCGAGCTAACCCCCTGGTCACCGAACGCTAGCCTACATCGCTACATCTGACCTCTGAGAGGCTAAAGCATGGCTTTCACCCTACAGTAGCTGCTAGTACCCATACTAGCTGCAACCCAATGTTTTAGCTGGCATGTCACCAAACAGCGGCTGTTCATATGTGGAGAGCGGAGAATATGCAGAGTCTGAACCTACCCTAACCGAGGGCTCGGGGAAGCCTCCGACAAAGTCCTGTGTATACAGGAAGATGTCTGGAGCGAATAGCCACTCTTGCACACTTGCATTTGCTGCCTTGGGCTGGAACACACCAAGGCTGCCTGTGCATTCCCGGCTACCTGCGAGCATTGCGCACATTTTTCGCATAAAACCTGCATACGCCGACTGAATTAACAAGCAAAACTCTTCACAGAAGATCCCGTACTGCGGGTAATCTACCAACCACTACCGGAACTAGCGGGAGATTCCCGGGGGCTCACCAGCCCCCAGAAGAGCGCCTTACCCCACCAAGGCACCTGGCCAGATGTTCACCCAGCCCCCTGCTCCTCCGGCGGCTTACCGCATCCCGAAACGTCAACCCACGGGGCCGGTCGGGGCCAGAACAAGCCGCCGGCTTGTAATCAAGCAGCCACCTCTAATCAACTGTGCCTCACAAACACAGCTCGCATCCAGGCTCGAGCCGAGGGCGCAGCTTCATGTGAAAACAGAAATAATGATAAACATAAAAAAGGAAAAGAAAGTGATAAAATGGTGCCTGTTGGGCATGAGCGCTGGTGCGCAGCCCAACATGCCCATTCGCCCTGGCACGACAGCGAAACCAGCGGAGCTGTAACTGCCAGCTACAGGCTCAAATTTGCATCCACTCCTCCCCGTTTCAACGGGATACTGCAGTCGCAGGCCAGTGGAGAGAAATCTCATGTTTTACATGAGGAAATCACCTCTATAAAGAACAAAATGGCAATTCAGTGGCACCGGAAAAAAACCAAAGCATTTTTTACTCAAGGTGCTTTCTAGTCCCAAAGATGGGAGGGAGCCTGCGGCAGATATTAGATTTACGCGCTCTGAACAGATACATGAGACAGTACAGTTTTAGGATGCTGAAACACGCCGCTCTTATACGCTTTGGAAACCCGGGAGACTGGTTCACAAGCATAGATCTAACGAACGCTTATTTCCATATCCCCATTTATCCCCCTCACAGAAAATCTCAGGTTCGCCTTCCAGGGTGTAAAGTACGAGTATTTGTTTCTCCCATTCGGCCTCCACGAGTGTTTGTGAAATGCACAGAGGCTGCTATCGCGCCCCTTAGGTTGAAGGGAATGCTTTTGGCAATGTAGCCTACATATACGACTGGCTTCTAGCCACACAGTCACCCCAGGAGCCTCAGGCGCAAACCAGCTTGCTCATATTGTAACTAATGTCCCTGGGTTTCACAATAAACGTGAAAAAGAGTATTGGTTCCTACTCAAAAGATAACGGTCATAGGCTTGTGCCTCAATTCAGTGACGATCAAAGCAAGTCGATCCCCAGGGAGGGTGGAAGCCTTTCAGGCTAGTCTGGTACTTTTTCGCAGGGGGACGATGTTGAAGTTCAGAACGCGCCTCAGACTATAAGGTCTGATGGCGTCTGCGCTGGTAGTAGTCCCACTTGGCCGCCTACATATGAGGCCGGTTCAGCGATGGTTTGCATCACTCAAACTGAACCCGACGCGCCACGGCCATTGCGGGGTTTTGATCTTCATGGCGTGCATCTTGGCGCTGCTCCTTTGGAGACGCACGTCCTTTTTAGCTGTAGGCGTTACCATGGGGACTATCCTGGCCAGGAAGGTCCTTTCGACGGATGCCTCTCGGGCGGGCTTGGGAGCTGTACACGAGGGCAGAACAATAATGGCATGTGGAGTTTACATACGCAGTTTGTTCACATTAACTGCCTGGAACTTCAGGCGGTGTCACTGGCGCTGAAACATTTTCTTCCCTTTCTGAGAGGGCAACACGTTCTAGTCAGGACGGACAACACCACGTAGGCCGTCAGGGGGTGGCTACGCTCCCCTCAAATGCACACGTTGGCACACAGACTGACCATGTGGGGCAACGCTCACCTGTTGTCTCAGAGCAAGACACGTGCCGAGCGTACGGAAGTGGCGAGCAGATTTGATGTCCAGGGGCGACCCTCGCTACAAGGACTGGAAACTCCACAGTGTGGTCGTGAACCAGATATGGCAGAGATACGGTCGGGCGGAGGTTGACCTCTCTGCATCGAAGGAGAACACTCATTGCCCTCTGTTCTATTCCCTAACCGGTCGGAGCGCCCCGATGGGGCTGGATGCTTTGGCATACGAGTACCCGCGCATCCTTCTGTACGCTTTTCCCGAATTAGAACTGATCATTCCTACTCTCGCCAGAGTGCGAGAGAGGGGTCATGCACTGATCCTTATAGCCCCCCGTTGGCCGGGGAAATATTGTTTGGCAGAAATAGTCCACTTGCTGTGCAGCCAGCCTTGGCCTCTACCTTTACGCAGGGATCTCCGGATGCAAGCGCAAGGGGAAATCTTCCATCCTCATCTGGAGCGCATGGCTGTGTGGGCCTGGCCCGTGAGAGGATGAACCTAACAACTTCTGGACTCCCATGGAATGTCATTACGACTATCCAGGGCGCCAGGGCTTCCTCTACACGTTACGCATATGACTGGAAATGGCGTACGTTTGAGGAATGGTGTGCGAAAGCTGGGGAAAGAGCTTTCCAGAGTCCCGTACCTGTTATTTTGACGTTTCTACAGGACCTGCTGGATAAAGGCAAGGCTTTCTTAACTGTCAACGTGTACTTGGTTGCTATATCGGCTTGTCACATTTTTTGGGGACAAAACAGCAGGCCAGCATCCTATCGTTTACCGGTTTATGAAAGTGCACACCGTCTTGGGCCGGTGTCAGGGAACTTGTCTGCTCCGTGGGATTTATCTAGGCTGCTTGATGTGCCGTCACGTCACCGTTTGAGCCCTTACAACAGGTTGAGCTTAAGACGCTCTCGTTCAATCCATGCGCTGTCGGTTTATTCCGGCATGTATGCAGTTTTTGCGGGGGAACTCAAAAGTTTTAAGTTCTAACCCTATCATACCGCCCTATTGAGCTGTGAACTTCCATAAACACCGGGCAAGTCTGCACCCCCAACCTCCGAGAAGGAATATACAACCGCTACATCGCAGTTTGTCTGTATGCATCTTTATTTCATTTGCAGCTTTGAATACTTTAGTGAAACATTAGGCACACAACTAAAATGTATTGTATGCATGTGTATTACATAAAAACAAAAGCATGTCCTTGAGTTTGCCATTGATGGGCTTGTTTTTTCGATTTTGCAAAGCGATTTGGATATGCAGTTCTTTGGACAAGGCTCCGGGGAAAGTACTGTGTACAGGTTGTAGTAAAATGGAATACGAGTGTTTGACCCGTAATACGGCTGAAATATACTGAAATGTAGTGTTTCGGTGAAACAGCTGCTTCTATATGAGGTCAGGATCTATTTCATTTGGATTTCCAATGACATTCCATCGGCTCTGGAATGTTATTTTTTCTTCTTCGCTTTCTTCTATAGTTGTCTTTCATCAGGCATTTCAAGGGAAAAAATGGTTGAATACATGTTACTGCCATGTAACCACGTTTTCATTTTTTGGTTTTTGGTTTTCATTGCATCATGTCTGCGTGTTTTGCACCTATTGCAATCTTTACGGGTCCTAAAGGGAGGGATTTCTCTCCTGTGATCCTTCTAATGGATTTTGTCTACACCCTTTAGAGGTCTTGGGGTTAGATGACCTAGTATAACGTGGGACTGTGAAGCCCTTTGAGCCTAGCTATGAGTAAGTGCTACTAAAATAGGCTAAACATGATCAGAGATACTTGCACTAAATGATCTCTGCTCTCCAAGCCCGGTGCCCTGGGTCATCTTCCTCCAGCTGATGAGACGCCCAGGCATGGTCTGTTTCCCTAAGGGCTCACTCAATCACTGCACAGTGCACTAATTGGGGTCGTCCAAATCTAGTGCTGTTCGAAATCTGAATGCACAGATCTGGTTCTTATATAATGCAAAACTTCAGAACGATAACGCACTGCAATGCAGTTTCACAGTATTTCCACACTTGCATCGTGATGCACCTGTGATGCATCGCGGTTTTCTCAGTCTGGAATGTAACACATGTTATCTTGTTATTGCGACCAATATATATAACCACGCCCATAGATTTCCGACTTATAATAAGTGTTTCATTAAGTGAGTAAAGCTGAGGATAAGTGAGGACGCAAATATGTACCCTCACTTATAATAAGTGTCACATTAAGTGAGTAAAGCTGAAGATAATCGCGAATAATGCTTCATTCTTGTGAAAGATCAAGCCTGTTAGCTTCAACTCAAATGTTGGACCATTAACGTGAGTGGTCTGGGGATCGCCTTATCGAGATCGGGTGTCGATGGTCCAAGTTCTCCTGGAATCGCTACCGAATTCGATAGCAAAAACGCACGTCTTTGGTAGGCAGTAGGATGCCGAGGCCTGCTCTGCTGTTGTCCAGCTGGGCCTTCTCCTGGCCCTGCTCCATCTCCAGGTCCAGGTACAGCAGCAGCAGACACAGGAACTGCTTGATCTCATTGATGGCGAAGAACCGGCCGGGGCACATTGAGGAGCCCGACCCGAACGGCATGCGGTAGTACTTGAGCCTCTGTCCGTGCTTGAAGAAGTCTGTCTTCTCTCGTCCTCCCTCGATGAAGCGGTCATACTTGTATGTCTGTTGCCATGGAGATGGAGAGATGGTCAACATGTGGGTTATTTTCTGCCACATTCTTGGTATCACTTAAAACTTATAATATACAGTCCCCTCCAATAGTATTGGAACAGTGAGGCCAATTCCTTTATATTTGCTGTAGACTGGAAACATTTGGGTTTGACACCAAAAGATATACAAGAGATACACATTTCAGCTTTTATTTCCAGGTATTTACATCTGGATCTGATAAATAACTTAGAAGATAGCATTATTTGTAAAGGAACACCACATTTTTAGGGGAGCAAAAGTATTGGAACATGTGACTGACAGGTGTGTTTTGTTGCCCAGGTGTGTCCTATTACATTGATCATTCAAACAATAAATAGCGCTGAATGTCTATGCTTAGTTTCAGATTTGGGTTTTGCCTGTGCAGACTGCAATTATTATAGTTAGAGGTGTAACCAACATGAAAACCAGAGAGCTGTCTATGGGTGAAAAAGAAGCAATTGTGAAGCTGAGAGAAGATGGAAAATCCATCAGAGCCATTGCACAAATATTGGCAATAGCCAGTACAACCATTTGGAATGTCCTGAAGAAGAAAGAAACCACTGGTGTACTAAGTAACAGACGTTGAGCGGGTAGACCAAGGAAAACAATAGCAGTTGACGACAGAAACATTGTGAGAGCTTTAAAGAAAGACCCTAAAACAACTGTTGTTGACTTCAGCAACAACCTCCAGAGGGCAGGAGTGAAGGTATTATTATCTACTGTTCGTAGAAGACTTCATGAACAAAAGTACAGAGGCTACACCAGAAGATGCAAACCACTCATTAGCAAAAAGTATAAGAAGGCCAGGCTGGATTTTGCCAAAAAGTACAGAGACAAGCCTCAAAAATTCTGGGACAACGTTTTATGGACTGATGAGACAAAGATTAACCTTTGCTAAAATGATGGAACGGCTAAAGTTTGGAGAAAGAAGGGATCTGCTCATGACCCCAAACATACAAGCTCATCTGTGAAACACGGTGGAGGCAATGTCATTGCTTGGCTTCTTCTAGGCGGGGTTATTAATCTTCATTGATGATGTAACACAGGATGGCAACAGCAAAATGAACTCAGAAGTCTACAGGAACATTTTGTCTGCCAATTTAAAGAAAAATGCAACCAAACCGATTGGAAGATCATTCATCATGCAACAAGATAATGATCCAAAACACGCTGCAAACACAACAAAGGAGTTCATCAGGGGCAAGAAGTGGAAGGTTCTAGACTGGCCAAGTCAATCTCCAGACTTAAACCCTAAAAAGAGGAGACTGAAGGGAGTAACCCCCCAAAACCAACAACAACTTAAAGGGGCTGCGGTGAAAGCCTGGAAAAGCATCACAAAATAAGAATGCACAAGTTTGGTGTTGTCAATGGGTCACAGGCTTGATGCAGTTATTGCAAGCAAAGGATTTGCAACAAAATATTAAGTCTAATTTACTTTAATTTATTTAAATCTATCTGTTCCAATACTTTTGCTCACATAAAAATGTGGTGTTCCTTTACAAATAATGCTATCTTTTAAGTTATTTATCGGATCCAGATGTAAATACCTGGAAATAAAAGCTGAAATGTGTATCTCGTCTTATATTCATCTTTTGGTGTCAAACCCAAATGTTTCCAGTCTAGAGCAAATATAAAGGAATTGGCCTCACTGTTCCAATACTATTGGAGGGGACTGTATGTGTTATATGTGTGCTGGATAGATCAGTCTACCAGCCTACCAAGTGGACTGTAGCAAACGTTGCTCATATATCCATAAATCTAGGTGGACACGCCCACCTGTGATGTCAGAAGCTGCACATTTTCAAAATGGCTTGTAATGGCTAATCATCCTCACACCTGGTGGTAAAATATGTCCCCTTAAGGCACAAATTTGTACAGATAACATAAATTAATTGTTTTAAAATGTCTGTTTGATGAAAGGAAAAATAAATAAAACAGAATTTTCTACTTAAAATCTGTCTGTCTCTTATGAAGCAGTGGAGATTAAATATAATTTCCTATTTATTGAAGCATATAGCATAGGCCTTCTCATGTCAATAAGGTATTACGCCGTCATATTTTTTTCAGACTTTGGGTAGCTGTCTTTTTTTGTGTGTGTTTGCATCCCTGACTTATGAACTTAAGAATTATGTAACGTTCAGCTGGCAGCTACAGTGGTATTATTTCACTCCCATGATGGCATGGACAATTTCCTGGCTCTTTCCTCTGGGGTGGGTTATATACATGGGATCCTGGTTTGGTGTGAATGGATTTACTGTTTAGGAGATTTGCATATGTATTGTCAAAGTCGCGTTAGCGTACTTTACGCTTGAGTCCCTTGAGGCTGTAGGGTTTGGAGTTTTCGATCTCTTCTGATACCATATTTTTGGAAAGAGAGATCGATTTAGAAATTGAACCTATTTCGTATGAACCTAGGAACCTTGAGAGGTTTTGTTTTCCATTATTTTCTTCCCATAATACTTATTTGACATGTTATATCCTATGGATTAGAAAGCCCCCAGACCCTCTACAGGTGTTGGGTTTACAAACATGTCAACATTTTCACCTCCGGAGAGTTGGCCGGTCTGAAATAAAATGTACTTACAAAGTGGAAATCCATGTGCTGACCGTGTGTCTGTGGTGCTGTTGTGAACAGTGGTGCCCATGCTGACCTTGTGTCTGTGGTTCTAACAGATCAATGAGCCCAACGTCTATGGCAACACGCCACTGCACGTGGCGTGCTACAACGGACAGGATGTGGTGGTGAACGAGTTCATTGAGAACGGCGCCAACGTTAACCAGGTGAACGAGAAGGGTTTTGCGCCGCTCCACTTCACGGCCGCGTCGCGCCACGGGGCCCTCTGCCTGGAGCTGTTGGTCTGCAACGGCGCAGAGGTCAACATCAAGGTGAGCAGGACCCCCCCTTGGCTGTGGTTCCTTGATGACGGCTATTGGCTTCCTACAGTGCTGTCCATCGGTTTTCGGTAAAACAGGAGAATAAGAATCCGTAACACTTTATTTTGATAGTCCACCGTTGACACTCAACAAGCTATCAGTGGATATGCAGTTGCATGTCAACATGCATTCAACTAACTAAGTTAACTATAGGATGCACTATTAGTAGATGTTTAGTTGACATTCAACAGTGAGTTAGTTGATACTCAAAATAACTGTCAACAAATATGTAACATGCATTCAACTGTTAGTTAACTATAAGTTCATTTTATTTTGTTAAAATATTTTACAAAAACAGTCTGAAACAGACATTATAATGTTCTTTATCAATATTCAACTAACTATCTGTTGAGTGTCAACTTCTAGTAAGATGACCACCAACTGCTGTTATTAACCAATACTCAACTTACCTCAATACTCAACTTACCTGTACTCACAAGGTACATATCTCGTCTAATGAATCATCTAATGAACAGTCAACCCTCTGTTGATCATATAGGTTCATTTTAAAATAAAGAAAAGAATAATCTGTTTGTCATATGACTGTCGACAAACTATCAGCCGATATTCAACTAAGCATTAGTAGACAGGTCTTAGGACTATCAAATTAAAGTGAAAACAGTTGAGAACAGTAGAGTCTACAGACTAGTAACAGTACAAAATAGAAACAAGTTTTGCAAAACTAATCAGTAACACTGGATGACCACAAAGTGAAGTAACGAATAAGCAAACATAAGCAGCATATCAGAGAAGAAAAGCAACTTTATTATTTGAAAATAAATAACTAAATTTTATCAGTACTTTGGGTATAAAGGCGAAGAGGTCAAAGGAATTAATTTATTCAAGTACATTGAGAGTAAGTCAAAAACACTTAAACCACGCCTACTTTAAAGTATTTAAAGTAAAAAATAAGTAAAAACAGTTAGTTGAATGCATGTTGACATGCAACTGCATATCTGCTGATAGCTTGTTGAGTGTCAACCGTGGACTATCAAAATAAAGTGTTACCTAAGAATCATAACAATAATTAGTGTTCAGTCACTTCCGTATAGCCACCGCCACATACGAAATAGTGTTTGTTCGTTCGTTCGTTCTTTCTTTCTTTCTTTCACGTTTAACTCTTCTTTATGTCTTAATTAGTGATCAACCGATATATCGGCCGGCCGATAGTTGCATTTTTTACGTGTATCGTATCAACAAATACTTGGTTGGTTTTATACATTTTCTTAATAGGCCTACATTTTCCATTTTGAGCAAGTATGTTATGCAAGTAAAACTTAACAGCCACTTGTGCCTCGGGCAAGTGGCTTAGAAAGCTTAAAGTCAAGGCCTGACAATTGTTATTGTGTACATGTAATTAAAAAGGATTGAGACATTATTTTAAGTCCACATGTATTGTTGACATCGTCTGTGTCCTGTAGGGTATTCCACGAACGGAGGTTTAACCCATTTACTCCTACAACGCCTGCTGAAAACGCCTGCTAAAATCCTATGCTATTCTAGGAAAAATAACCTCATTGCCTAAGGGTTTTCAGAGAAAATAGTAACAATTGTCCAAAATGCTGCGCCAACGCAGCAGCTGGCAGAAGTGCTAATGTTGCGCTACGCAGCTCCCGGTAGGAGGGGCAATGTTGCGTGACGCAGCATCCAGCGTGAATGGGTAACCAACACAGAGTTAACGCTGAACTCTAGGTTGATTGACCCTGTGCCAGCAAAACCAGAGCTGTCGGTTCCACTGCTTCGGTTATGCATTAGTTCAATCAACACAGGGTTGGTTCACAAAGGGTTGTGCGCGTCTACGCCAAACCTATAAAGAAGTGATGTATGGATCATGGAAACCGGCCGCTTGGCGAAATGGCGAAACTGGACGCTTATTTCAATTAAATGGAACTCCAGGTTCTCCTAGAGAGCTATGACGAGGAGAAGGACTTTATCACAAGAAAGGGGAATGCTAAAGCCTCTGCAACCCGGAGAACCAAAGCCTGGCAGCGGATCACTGACCGCGTAAATGCGTAAGATGTCAAAAGCATGATCCTTAATATTTGAGCCATGAATCTATCAATATCCAAGTTAAGCATTCTTAACGTTCCTACCACATAACCCTTTTCTTCTAAAAAAATATGTACTCCCAATGGCTCCCAAGCGGTCAGCGGATCAAGTAAAGATGAAGTATAAAAACATTATAGAAACTGTTAAGCTTTTCCCAGTATCGTATTGGTATATTTTGTCAGTCCAGCATTTAAATTGTCAAACCATATTTGTCACTCCTGCATTTAAATATGCCCTTTTTTTTAATGAAATCGTAAAAAAGACGACAGTCGGCAGACTGGATCTGGCCCTCAAATTGTCTTGACCCCGGTGGAGGAGCTGGCAATAGACATAAATTCAGGTCGCCCTGGCATTGAGGGGGTACCTGGAGGTACCTCCTCAGAGAGTCAGGGGCCATGTGAGGGTACCCCACTGATTCAATGTAGGTTTTTCTGTTTTTCTTGTATTTTAGATTTTGTTTGTCTTCGAAGTTAGCCTGCCACAGCGCAAATGTTCCAAATGTTTTTTTTGGTACATTGGTAGAAAACCTAAAAGTGACAATTCATCAACTTCACAGATCAAGATGGATTAGTGCTTGTAATGGAGCCGCCAGCTACGATCGAACTTTCTCCAGTGGATGTAAGTCCGTTGGGACTATTTTGTACTTTCTGTTGTGAGCGCCTTGTGCCTTGCTCTTTGTATGATAGGCCGATGAAAATCTTGGTCCGTACGTGGATGGGTCATCTGAAAGGACTGAGATGTGCTCAGCATCTCCAACATTATAGGGAGGGCTACGCAAATAGTCTGAAGTAAACTGAGGCCAGGTCCTCGATTGGTAGTGTTGGCTATGTAAGGCTGGTGAAGGCTATTTAAATATATTAAAGATTTGCGCAAGAATCTATATCTCTCCAGCAAAAAGTCATCCGGATATGCCAAGATGTCGAGCCGTGGTCTTATTAATCGCTCCCGGTGGACTGCACAAATAATTTGCGCTCCGATATTGCCTCATCAAAAGGGCCTGCCATTGTGAACACATGAAATCTGCGGTGAACGCGGGTTTAAATACCCAAAACCGGGTTATGTTCCAAACTTAAGCTGCGCAAAACCTGCTCCGACCAGGTTTGTTTCAGAGCATATGTTTCTATAGTAACTAACATACCATGTTCATTTTGGAACGGAAAACCTAGGGTTACCGCAAACCCTGGGTTAACTTAGCCGGTTATGTGATAAAACCGGCTCAGATATAAATCAGCCATGATTTTTCTTCAGCTCATATCAATCCATTTTTCTAAACAATTGTTTAGCAGCTCCAATAGCTGTATATTTGTTTTGTCCCAACAAATCATACAGTTGGGTGTGCATACAGGTTGCCTTGTCCAGGACGTTTTCTCCATTTGAGCAGGTTTTAATTCTGCGTTTACATGCCACAGGGCATGCTCACAGGCTTAGAGACTGAGGCTCCCAGTTGGAATTCTGAGCGAAGATCGTTGCTGCATTTTAGGCAGTGTGATAATTCTGAATATTGAGCAATGTTTCAATAAGTCCCAGGAGTACGTGTAGGCGTACTGTGCGTGTAGGAGGGTGTGTTTTAAACAGATTGTAATGCAGGCTTAGTGTTCGCTCCTGAATCAGAATGAGGTGCTCAGTTACCGGTTGTATGGATTTACGTAAACGAGGACCTCAACATAAATGCAACATTTTCCCTGCTTAGCCATGTTTCTGCAACCAGTGGGTCAAAGCAAATTGTTCCAAAATTTACCACCGTGCTCATGAACAGGACAAGGTTCAGTTTTTGAGCATTCGCAGTGGCGTGTAAACATAGAATCCAAACCTGTTGATTAGTTTGTGTCTGGGAGAGGGCAGTTTGTTGAGAGGACACTTCAAAACAAAGATCCAGCTATGCGAGCTGCCCAGCACTCGTTGGTGATACAATGGAGGACAACGGCTCACCAACTGCCTTACATCAGAATACGGCAAAAGGGTTGAGCTTAACCCAAACCACGCCTCATTAACATTTCCACATGGCCTATCTCAACACCTACCCTGGGGTCTTCACATACTGGCCAAATCCTTAAAAGCTTGCATTTGAAAATAATATCAGTTGGTAGCTCAACTTGTGACTTCCTTCTTCACCAATGCAGAGTAAAGATGGAAAGACTCCTCTCCATATGACGGCCATCCATGGGCGGTTCTCGAGGTCTCAGGCGGTCATAAAGAACGGTAAACATTATTAGATGTTCATTCCCCTCCATCAGCGTTTTATTATCTTAATCCAGAAATTCTGTGCATTAAACCACCTTGTTCAGTTGCAACTCTCAATTCGGCTCACTCTCTTCCTCTAGGGGCGGAAATCGACTGTGAAGATAAGAATGGGAACACTCCGCTGCACATCGCGGCTCGATACGGACACGAGCTGCTGATCAACACGCTCATCACCAATGGCGCTGACACCGCCAAGTGAGTGTGCCGTGCCCTTGCCCCCAGGTGGGCCGGGCCCTCGTTTCTGTTTGTATTGCAGTAGAACATGTTTGATGACTTGTACAAAGTACCTGCTCATTAATAAAGAAGCCTGCTTAGTTAGCATATAAGTACTGTAAGAACACTTAATGCTGTGTTTTACCTATTTTAATGTGTACAATAATGCAAACAAATGCCAAATGCACAGCGATCTTTATAGGATGTCTGTCTAGGATGTACATTTTACATATAAATGCTTCTGCAGGCTCTTGTCTCAGCCCTGGACGAAGTCCACTGTCAGTTGGTCTACAGCTAACTGGCTGCCATCGATTTCTATTTATCTTGCTCTCCCTTCACTTTACTTACTAAAAGAGAGGAATTCCAGCCCCTTGGATAGGTTGACACTTGGCCTTCCTTTGCTGTACGGCAGCTTAATTTAGCTACTTTTAACAGACCTGAGATGGATTAAATGTCCTCAATCCACAATATTGGTGCATTGGTACCGCTGCCGTACAACAGAAAAAAACTTTTTTTTGTGCGATTTTCTTTTAGCTCAAGTATGTTCCTATGAAGGTGAGTTTAATTTTAGTGTTTTTTCAGACGAGGCGTTCACGGGATGTTCCCATTGCATCTGGCAGCTCTTAGTGGATTTTCTGACTGCTGTCGGAAGCTCCTCTCATCAGGTATGCTATGCTTTATTACACTTTTATCTACTGGCTTCACTCCCAATAAAACATAGTATTGCATGTAATAAAGTCAACATTCAAAATGTCCTACAGTATGCTTATGTTCTTTTGTCATTTATTTGTTTCCAAGTTCTTTAAACCCAATTATGTCAACCCATTATAAGTAGGTGGAAACATCTCATCATATACAGTGCCTTGCAAAGGTATTCACCCCCCTTGGCTTTTTACCTATTTTGTTAAATGACAGCCTTTAGTTCAATATTTTTTTAATCTGAATTTTATGTGATGGATCAAAAGACAATAGTCTAAGTTGGTGAAGTGAAATGAGAAAAATATATACATAAAACTATTTTTTAGAAATACTAAAAACTGAAATATGTATTCACCCCCTTTGTTTTGAAGCCCATAAAAAGCTCTGCTGCAACCAATTACCTTCAGAAGTCACATAATTAGTGAAATGATGTCTACCTATGCAATCTAAGTGTCAGATGATCTGTCAGTACATATACACACAGAGGCTGCAACACCTAAACAAGAGGCACCACTAACCAAACACTACCATGAAGAGCAAGGAACTCTCCAAACAAGTCAGGGACAATGTTGTTGAGAAGTTAGGGTTAGGTTATAAAAAAATATCCAAATCTTTGATGATCCCCAGGGGCACCATCAAATCTATCATAACCAAATGGAAAGAACATGGCGTAACAGCAAACCTGCCAATAGACGGCCGCCTACCAAAACTCACGGACAGGGCAAGGAGGGCATTAATAAGAGAGGCAGCACAGAGACCTAAGGTAACCCTGGAGGAGCTGCAGAGTTCCACAGCAGAGACTGGAGTATCTGTACATAGGAGGACAATAAGCCGTACGCTCCATAGAGTTGGGCTTTATGGCAGAGTGGCCAAAAGAAAGCCATTACTTTCAGCAAAAAAACAAAATGGCACGTTTTGAGTTTGCGAAAAGGCATGTGGGAGACTCCCAAAATGTATAGAGGAAGGTGCTCTGGTCTGATGACACTAAAATTAAACTTTTTGGCCATCAAAGAAAACGCTATGTTTGGTGCAAACCCAACACATCGCATCACCCAAAGAACACCATCCCCACAGTAAAACATGGTGGTGGCAGCATCATGCTGTGGGGATGTTTTTCAGTAGCCGGGACTGGGAAACTGGTCAGAGTTGAGGGAAGGTGGATGGTGCTAAATACAGGGATGTTCATCAGCAAAACCTGTAGCACGTGCGTGATTTGAGGCTAGGACGGAGGTTCACCTTCCAGCCGGACAATGACCCCAAACACACTGCAAAAGCAAAACTTTCGTGGTTTAAGGGGAAACATGTAAATGTGTTGGAATGGCCTAGTCAAAGCCCAGACCTCCATTCAATAGAAAATCTGTGGTCAGACTTAAAGATTGTTGTTCACAAGCACAAACCATCCAACTTGAAGGAACTGGAGCAGTTTTGCAAGGAGGAATGGGCAAAAATCCCAGTTGTAAGTTGTAATGTGGCAAGCTCATAGAGACTCATCCAAAGCGACTTGGAGCTGTGATCGCCGCAAAAGGTGGATCTACAAAGTATTGACTTTAGGGGGGTTGAATAGTTATGCACATTGACCTTTTCTGTTATTTTGTCCTATTTGTTGTTTGCTTCACAATAATAA
>OOFH01050415.1:0-10544 GCA_900323355.1 Merlangius merlangus | reverse complement strand
CATTACCATACCACATGAGTAGTAGAAGGGGGTCACTACAATGCGATCAGAGGCATTGTTGGTAGAGTAGAAAATACAATGGGATCAGAGCCCTCATAATCAGGGTAAAAGAAATCCCTTAATTTATGCTCTACTAATTGGCAGGAAACACAATTTGAACTGATAGCAATGTCCTTTGTTTGGATAGGTTAAGAGTACACCAGCCAGAACCAGAGTTAGAGTGTTAATCAATGTGTTTAAATTCAAGGAAGAGGTTACAAAACAATGTAACACAATGAAAACATGCATCTTTGCTGAGATAATATACATTTACATTTTTCCCTTTTTGATTGAAGACTCTTCTTGCATAGTTGCGGAAGCTTTTATCCGCAACAGTGCACACATTCACATACAGATCACCATAATCAGTTTACATTGGACAAAACTCTGTAGCCTGAGAATGTGTTATTGCTCACTTCTTTGATGTTTGAGTGCATCGCTCTCCCTTTGGGCAAACACACTGATGCCCTCAACGCCCAATGTTACACACGCGTGCAAGTGCACCGAATTCATAATTTAAGAAGTTTCTGTGTGTTGTGCCCGTGTAGTTTTTCTATTGCTATTTAGAGTTGTTGACAATCCTATCCATATCCCTGCTCTGCTAACCCATAACAGCATGGAAGTAATGGTTATTGTTTTGTTTCCCCATACCCAGGCTCAACTGAACAGTGAGATGCCCCTTTTTAAAGGGGCTTTGAATCAGCCACATGGAGAGGAGAAAATGACCTTAATCGCTCATTCTGTCGCTGAGGTGTTCCCATGAACCGCAAACACACTTGCTGAAACACAAACGAGACTATACACTTAATAGACACCTGCAAGCAAAACATAAGCTTCAGGCCCTGCCTTCCACAGCAGTCCTCCATGGATTCCTTTGGCCTTCACTTTGAGAGAATGAGCAACTTGGACTTGCACCCTTTAAGCCTGCCGATCAGCCGGCTCTCTCCAGCAAAGTCCACCAGCAGCATTGCAGACCAGCTCCCCCACCATCAGCACGGGAAGGGTGACTCCGCCTACAGCTCCTTCTCCGGCGGCTCCACCGTTCCAGACTACCCATCACCCTTCCTCCAGGATGACCTGCAGCCCAGCGCCTTTAACCACTACACCGATCTGAAGTATGTGAAAGCAGTGTACCAACCCTGCCAGGCTCACCAGTCCGAGACAAGGACCATGGACCAGCTGTATCACTCTGTGGAGGCCATCTCTCAGCAGCATCGCAACATGAACAACCGACGGCAAAACGGACACGATAGATGTCACGCCGACAGCAAACTGACTGCCTCCCCTAATCCGCCCAGTTCCAATCAACCTCCTCCACCTCCGCCCGCACGCCTGGATAGCCTAGTAGCCACGAGGAACCTAGAGAACAGCCGAGGCCACCATCAGGGTACTAAACCCCAACCTCAGCCACTACGCACATGGACACAGCAAACGCCCTTCAGTCACTTCCAGCCGTCCACCCTACCACAAGACACTCTCAAATCAAAGGACACAGCTGATCCAGAGCCCCGCAACCCGAACCTAGTCTATGGGGGCTGGCGGGGAACAAAGCAAGAACCGCCGCTGTCTCATCAGCCTCCCAGCTACCGGCCTGCACCTCAACGCCACGACGTGGTCAATTTCTCGAACTCGGAACACATTATCCCTGCCCATCAGAGCAAATTGGGGCAGCAGCAAATATCAGCAAGCCTCCTTAACAAACCACCAGCTCAGGGCACCAACCAAATGGAGAATCAAAAGAACAGACAGCGGACCAGGAGTAGTGATTTAACAAACAAAGGAAGCAATCATTTTGATCGCTATCGCAAAAGGGCGCACTCCGCCAAAGAGAGTTCCCAGAGTCTGGTCCCAGAACCAGACAGGTCTTCAAGCCCGAGCAGTATCGGCCAGAACTTGACCGCCAGCAGCAGCAGCCAGCATAAGGGTCAGTTTTATTTTGTAACAGGTAGACAGACGGGAACCGGTGGAAGGAAACTCTCTGTGTCGTCATGTGCCTCTGAGGCAGGAAGCGAGAGCTCCACCGTGGTGGAGACGTTCACTCTCAGGGAGAAGGAAAGATGCCACAGCACCATGGACAATTTCTTCAGGCCCACCCAGCACAGGCCTTCCAAATCCACGGAAGCACTTTCAGATAAGCTGCCAGTTTACCCTCCAATGTCTCAGGAGCAGGACTCTGTGTTCGGGAGCCAGGATGAGAACCTGAGTACAACGTTCAATGGACCTTATCCAATGACAACACAGCCCTCCCACACGTTTGACTCATTAGAACAAATGCACTTGATACAATGTCAGGAGATGGGCCGTCACACAGCTACTAACCCCATCTTCTTCTGTGGCCCTGAGGAAAGTCACACCCTCAAAGGAAATCAAACGCCAGCAAAAGGGGGCACTAAATTGATAAGCAATGATCAGCTCAACTTTCGCAAGAAAGATGATCTGGCAAAGAAAGGTAGAAGACAACCACTAGGGGATGTAGCGAGTGAAAGAATCAACAAGGAAACCACTCCACTTCTCTACCATCTGACCGGTGCCAGCAGGGCGGCGCTGAAGCCCAAAAAGGACGTTTTGATCAATGTAAAATGTGAAGAAACAACCTTTAACAAAGCTTGTCAAAAAGACATTAATACACACAGCAAGGAGAGATCTCTTCCGATCGAAGCCGTCGCAAAAGGTGGTGGGGAGGTTATTTTGAATGCCTGCAACACGCTGGATGACTCATTTAAGAAATACTACAAGGAACAGCTCAAGGACGCCCAGTCTAAAGTCTTGAGGGAGACTTCGTTCAAACGCAAGGACCTTCAGCTGTCCTTGCCCCACCGGATCAATGAGAAAAGACTTGAGCTGCGGCCATCGGTAACGCATCATTTCAGTGCTTCACAGGACTCCGGGACGTCAACGGAAACTCTGACCCCGTCAATAACATCAGGGGAGATGGAGGTAGGGAGCATCAAAAAAGAGGTTATGGAGGAAGAGAAGGATGAAGAAAGTCAAAGGGAAAATGGAAGACCTTTGAATGTGGCACAGCCCCAAGTGGCTCGTATTGGCTGCAGGAAACGTCTGACTCAAGAGAAGAAGAAGATGTGCTTCTCTGAACCTGAGAAGCTTCATCAGCTGGGTGACTCTACGTACCATTCGTCTTGCAGTTCCCTTGGAAATGAATTGGAACACTTCATCTCAACTGAGTGTCTCACGACACAGGAACCAGGACAGCATGGAGAGCAAGGGTTTGTTGCAGCCAGGAGGAAGATCTTTGAGACACGAGGCCGAGCCTTTTCTGCTTCCAATCTCTCAAAGACAAACCTCAAGAACCTTCAGCACAAAGCGCTGGTGGAGTATGTTGAACGCAAGACGGGCCACAAGGTTGCTGAGCCCCAGCAGCCTGGGCCTCAATTACCACCTCCCCCCAGACAGAGGCACTCTCTTGGGGAGAAGCCAGTTGGGTCGGCGGCCAAGTCCCCTGCAAGCACAGGCGGTCAGGGGTTCAAGAAGAAACTCAACCGGCCGCATTCAGCAGGCCACATCCTTGATTCTTCCAGCAGTTCCATCAGGTGAGGGGAAATAAAAAAGTTTAAAATTGATCATGATATATTGTCATGATGGTAACTTTGTAGACCAAAGGTTTCTATTCAATTTGTTTTTTTTGTCCAAACAGATATGCCCAGTTTTTCTCAGCTCAGCAAGCTCACTCTAGATTGTTCCAAGGCAGTGGCCAACCCAGCATGAAGGAGTGCCAGAGTGCTCAAGCAAAGTCTGCCTCCGTGGAGAGCTTGTTGAGCCAGACAGAACCCGCAGACCACTTCAGGAACCGGTCTAGATCCATACCATATGCATTTCAGGTAAAACCCAAAATAAGTTTAGACAAACTAAACAGGCCGGTTTTGGTAGGCCCGTGAATTGACTCTTCCACATATATATAATGTATCAGTTTTAAAACAACAGACATACCATGTTACATTATCATATATTAGACACAGCTTCCCTTGCTGTGATTACACAGTCCCTGGTTTGCTTCTTCATTGCTCTTGTTGGGTCTGCAGGCACATGGCCCAGAGGATGATTCATCTCCGGTCGATGCTATGGAAACCCAGAGGTATGCAGCGGTTTGCCAGACAAAGTCAGATGTTTGTTTCTTCTGCTTCTGCAGGTCGCTGAGGTTGTGTGCCTGTGTAAGCTACACATCTCCACTTGATTTGCAATGCGTCCCAGTGAAGCCAGTTCAGCCAGCATTCTTTTCTTCTAGATCGGGCCCATAATTTAAAAGGAGACGCACTCCTTCTCTCATTATAAGGTTAAATTGTCCAACAAACGTTTAACCAGTAGTGCATTTCATAGCATCTTCTGTGATAATTTACACAAAAATAATATACTAATACATATGATTTTAATTGCTTTTCATGGTACGCAAAGACACATACATACATTAAAGACAAATTATGTGAGAAAATAAGTTAGAAGTAGATGTATATATATACACATGCTGTATACAGTCATATACACATGAACATAAAATCAATAAAACCAGTGGTGTAGTGGATAAAATAATACATTAAAAAGGTAAATGGAAGAAAATAAAATGCCTAAATTGAGTTGAATGATAATAGGTGGAAAGGGAGTAGGGGTCAGCTGTTGAGTGCACCACCCTGGGTCCTAACCATTGACCTGTTGATGAATGAATGACAGAAGTGAGCCGGGGCTTGAGGAGGCCAGGCCGGCAGCCCTGGAGGTCCAGCAGCGGGCCCGCGTGGTCGCCCAGAGGGGGAAGTCCATGGAGGAGCTGGGAACAATGAGGTGCTCCAGACCCCCCGTGCTGAGCAAGAGCTCTGAACAGCTCGAGCAGCTCTGGGATCCCGCAGTGAGATCAGGAAGGGAGAACAGGAGCCTGCCCTCTGTCTTGGATGATGGACGACTAGACAAGACGGCCCATCTTCAGGGTCTGGAGCAAGCAAGGCAGAGCATGGAGACCCTTGGCCTGGAAAGGACCAGGCCACAAAAATGGACCCACAGGAGAACCCCGTCCAAGGCGAGTTCGAACTCCCAGCTGGGGGCTAATGAGGAGAGCAGCCCTGCGGCACAGGCAGAAGCCAAGAGCTTGAGTAGATCCGACTCCCCGGCCTCCGGCACCTGTTCTCGGTACAGAATTCCCTCGCATGGGTCTGTCTGGGATGAAGGAAGGCTCAGTGTACCTGGCAGTGAACCCTCTGACCCCCAGTCACCCAACGGACCGGAGAGCAGAGAAAGAGGCATCAAATCGACCCCGGCCAACCTATCTGTGCTCAGTCAGGCGAAGTCTCCAAAGGACAGCAAGCCTGGGTCCAGGTAATAATAACTCTAATAATAGTAATGACTATTAATTTGCTAAGGATACATTTCTATAGTCATCTTTATTCTAAACTTGAATGTTAGTTATTAAGTGAGTACCGGTATACATGTGGGTCCGGTAAACTAAAATATATAAAAACATCAAATCCCCTCAACATCAATCGTGGTCTCCTAATCAGCTTCTCTTTCCCCAGAGACAGAAAGTCGACCAGTGGGTCTGTGTCACACCAAGCGTGGCCATTGGGTGATCCCCAAGTTGTAGCCCCACCCCCTGATCCCAACCAGGAGGACGAGCCGCCGTCACCTCCTCTTCCTCCTCATGTGGTCAGCGATGAGAGCCACGACTCCCCACTCAGTGACGACGTATTTGAGTACCATTCCGAGTCCCCCAGCCTGGGTTCCCCAGTGCTGAACGCTGCACCCTTTCAATCTCCCCCTCACGGCGTCTCCGAAGCCCCACCCATTCCCGCTGTGGACGTGGAGGCCCGCACCGAGACCACGGGCACACCGGGCCCAGAAGGAGACCCGGCACCGGAGCAGCCCCCCGTGGGGAAGCCGGGCTGGACGGAGCTGGTGGTGGCGGTGGTAAAGGCGGATCCGTCGCTGGCCAAGGCGCTGTACCCGCTGGCCGACCGCAAGACGGCGCTGATGCTGATGGAGCAGCTGCTGTCGGAGGACACCCTGCTGATGGAGGAGCACTACAAGAAGAAACAGGGGCAGAGGGGGCCGGCACAGAGGTAGGGGTTCACGCACACAAGCCCTTTGGGATCGGGGTCGTCATAGTGATGACAGAATCGACTGTTGTTTTAATTGCTGTGGTCGTTAAATCCATACATTTCCCATTGTCTCTATTGATTCCCCATATACAGGTCTCACAGAGACAGTAAATATGTATTTTCCCCGATTTTGATTTATATATACAGTTAATGTACACTTAAACATTGTATAGACATTTAGTGGATCCATGACGGAACGTAGAGAGTGGACATACCTGAGCTTGACTTTCCCCACAAAGAAAAAGGTTTTGTTTTAACGACATGTTTTTATGACGTTTACACACAGAGTAGGAGGCCTTTATTCATATTAAATGATACTGTCTACCAGCTGTCTAATGATGACCAAATGGCTAGCAGCAGAGCCCCTCGATGTGGCTGTGTTTCGTGTAACAAGCACAAGCATTGTGTTGAGCCCAAAGCACACGGCACGGAATTCTGTTCATATTTGTAGCGTGGCCGAAAAAATATTGTAATCATTTTGTTTTAATGGAGCAAAACACACAGTGTGCAAATGTGCAGACGCAAACATTCTATAACATTATTTTGTTTGTCTTCAAGCACGTCCAGAAGGAGTTTAGAGTTTGAATTATATGTCCCTGTATGTATTGTGTATAAATAATACAATTGTGTAAAAAGATGAATAGCCATCCTGATGCAGCAGTGAATATGATGATTGTGTTGAATCAGTGGTAGTTTGCACAACAGCATACTCTCTCTGTTTCCAGTGCTGCAGATGTCCAGCCCTTATCTGCTTTTGACGAAGACGACAACCATGTTCCAAGTTCAGATCCACAGGTCCAGGCGAACATCACCGAGAAGAAGGTGAACTATTAGAATAGTCTTTTCTTTCTCTCTTCGTCTCTTCAGCATTTGAATTAAGAAAATACGTTTACATTTTACAAGGAGCTTAGCTGTAAAGGTTGGCAATGCATTTGTGAAAAAATAATTTCAGGGGTGTTTTCCATATTCATACTGTCTTCTGTACGTCATAAATGTAATATTCACACACAATTAGCATCTAGAACGAAGATGGAGCTGAGAAGGCCACTAGGTGAATTAGGCCGAAACGCTGCCTCTTCAGGCCATCTCCTGGACATACTGAATGTATTCAATAAGTTAAAAGAGTAATGACCTAGAGACAGGCGAAATGTGTTGATCAACCAGACTATTCATGTCCAGTCATTTGTATAGCCTGTGAATTAATGAATAGCCTGCATGTATAAAGTGCTTTCCTAACCATTGGCCACTCAAAGCACTCTATAATATTTCACCCATATAAACATTCACCCACCAATGCACACGTTCACACACCGACGGAGGGGCATCCTCCATGCGACGCGGCAGCCAGCTAGTCAGGAGCAGTCAAAGCGAGGTTTTCCCCCAGGGACACCTCGACACGCAGCGAGGAGGAGCCGGGGATCGAACTAGCAACCTCCCAGTTACCAGCCTACCTGCTCTACCACCTGAGGCCGCATGCCTCCTGTGGGATTCACGGGCCCACATTCAACAACCCCCCCTGATCCTCAGGGGAGACCTCCCACAGCTCCGACCCCAAATCTAAACCTCCCCCCCCTTGTGTGTGTGGTGGCAGCGCGTCCTGGTGTCCTACGCAGAGGAGCGCCTGCGGGGCCTGGAGGCGGAGCGCGGGCCCCTGCAGACGGAGGTCCAGGAGAACGCGGCGCGCGGGGAGGCGGTGCTGGCGCTGGTCCGGCAGCGCTGCCTGCCCTTGGAGGTGGAGCGCTACAGCCTCTTCGTCGGGGACCTGGAGCGAGTGGTCAGCCTGCTGCTCTGCCTCTCGGCGCGGCTGGCCCGCGTGCAGAACGCCCTGAGCACCGTGGACCAGGACACCGACGCAGAGGAGAAGGTAGGCCCCGGGAGGCATCGAACAGGCTGAATGCATCCAACATGCTGAAGGCATCCAACAGGTTGAATGCATCCAACATGCTGAAGGCATCCAACAGGCTGAATGCATCCAACATGCTGAAGGCATCCAACAGGCTGAATGCATCCAACATGCTGAAGGCATCCAACAGGTTGAAAGCTGAATACATCCAACATGCTAAATGCATCAAACAGGTTGAATACATCCAACATGTTGAATCCATCCAACACGCTGCATGTTGAGTAGAACATCCAACATGCTGAATGCATCCAACAGCCTTAACACATCCAACATGCTGATTACATCCAACATGCTGAACACATCCAACATGCTACTCGTTGAATACAACATCCAACATGCTGAACATCCAACTTACTTAACTTCCAGTCAATGTTTTTCTTTCCTTGTGTTGGCTTCAGTTTCAGCGTTGAACTCTTTTCCCTTAAATTAAGAGATTAAATAGCACAAAGTGATTTCTTGCATTCTACCATCCTTTATATTTTGCTTGTTATTTCAATTTTTTCTCCCAGTAATTAGACCTGAGGGAAGATTTGCACACAATTAGTTTGACTATTCACCCCATATCACATTTCATTAATTACCGTAGTCAGAAAGCATTTTCTCTCTTCGATATCAATGGGAGCCACATTCTAAACTGTAAACATCAATGGCAAGTGTCCAATGCTTAAGTCGTAGGTCACTCAGAGTTAATCCCAGTAGCTCATTTAAATGAGACACCATGTTCATCTTCTTGCGTAAACTCTTAGCACACACTTTGATTCAGCACTCTTTACCCTTGAATGTATGTCTACAAACATCCACCCAGGGAGACGGATGTATGATCGGGAGTTGGTTTAGCTGAGCAAGAATCCTAAGAATACGATGGCTGAGTCTCTAGTGCTCCAGGCATAAAGCGCAGGCTGCCCGGGAGTAGCACACAGCATGTGTGTGTGTGTGTGTGTGTGTGTGTGTGTGTGTGTGTCTGCATCTGCGTCTGCGCGGGCGTGTGCGCGTGTGCGTGTGCTTATGTGCGTGTGTGCAGATTGACCTACTGATATGCAAACATCTGGGGGAGAAAGGAGCAGTGGAAGGATGACGTATCAGAGTGCGGTTCCTCCCCGTCAGTAACGACCTGTGGTTTTATCTGTTTATCTATGTCGGTCAAAACCATCAGACCACCAGATGGCCTGAGATTGAACGGCCATAAAACACTTTTTTTTTAAAAAGTGTCTGTAGAAGGCCTGTGTTTCCAGGCCAGAGCGATCCAATTATTTTTCTGAATCTTAAATGAAGTTCAGGGCAACAGTGTTTCATATCGTCAAATCTAAACGAAATAACAACAATTATTAAAATGGAGTTCTCTGTCATACTGCCCTGTTCACCTCTGAAACGCAATGGTGTTTAGCTTGGTGAGTTTCCCTTTATTGTTGATCCATAAACAAATGTGCACGTCTTTTTTCCACTTCCAAACATGTTTAGGAGCTCATTTGTCTCAGCGCTGTTATCAGCGACACTCTGTTGACACTGGCTCACCGAAACTGCCGCTGGGTTTCGATGACATTGGCGTCTCCCCTGCCCTCTGTTGCCGGAATCCAGTACTGCCTTCCCCTCCTTCCACACACATCGTTCGATGACTCTTCCAAAAAAGACTAAAAAAAACTCCAAAAGGTCACATAAAGTCACACCGTAGTACCAACTGCTTTTCCCGGGCTGAACCAACAACAAATACTTAAAGGTCACCTATCAATCTTTTTTAGGGTTAATAATTGCATTTGGGTGTACTACTAGAATAGGGTAACATGCCTGTATGTTAGATATACCCCTTATTATTCTCACACTGTTAGATTTGTATTACCGGTATGTTGCTTTAAGGCCCCGAGTAGCTCCGTCTGCTGTGATTGGTCAGCACGTCCTCTCTGTTACAATTGGTTGGCGAACGCTTTGCGCGTGCGTCTGCAAATTCACCCCCCCCCCGAGAAGTTGTAAACGTTGCGTACCTGGGAGGCGGGACTTCTGCACTTCAGCACCGCCCACTGCACAGCCTGACGTCACATTGTTACGGAAGTGAAGTTTGAGCGCAAACAAGCTGTTTCACGCACTTAATGAGGGGCGTTCTCGGTGGGTGCGAACGCTCCCCCTGGCTTGGACTTGGATTTTCCCAGCTTAGCAGACGTTAAACACGTGTACATACGTCATATAACAGTCTAAAGGCAAAGGGAAAATCAAAAATAGCATAATATCTTTAATTTCTCGTCCCTCCTTCCCCCCCTGCCAGGAGTCCCTGGACAGCCGGCACCGCCTGCTGTGCAAACAGCGTGAGGACGCCAAGGACCTGAAGGACAACCTGGACCGGCGGGAGAGCGTGGTCTCCGCCTTCCTGGCCCCCCAGCTGAGTGACGCCCAGCTGGGGGGCTACCGGCGCTTCGTCCAGACCACCGCCTCGCTGCTCATCCGGCAGAAGGACCTGGAGGAGCGGCGGCAGCTGGCCGAGGAGCAGGCCGAGGCCCTGAGGAGCAGCCTGCCGCTGG
>OOFH01050363.1:0-14651 GCA_900323355.1 Merlangius merlangus | reverse complement strand
TACACCTACACTCTCTGTCTCACACACACACACACACGCATACACATACACACACACACACACGCACACGCACGCACACGCACACAACACACACACACTAATGGTGTTACAAGGTTGTGATCAAAGGTTTCATCAGCCGAGCGAATCCCTCCAGGAGAGCCAAGTGGTACTAATGGACTAACTAGTACTTGTACTAATGAACTAGTACTAGTTCTGCTACTAATAAACTAACTAGTATTCATAGAGATACTAATGAACAAGCTAGTACTAGTTATGACACAAATAAACTTACTAGTACTGACACTAATACTCGTACTGAGTTGTGTGTCCGTCTCTTTGTCTGTCTATGTGTCTGTCTCTCTCTATGTCTGTGTGTGTCTGTCTGTGTGTCTGTCTGCGGTCTGGTACTTACGTTCCCTGTATGTTGATTGGCAGCTGGGGGGCGGGGCTACATGTAGTGCCACTGTCCTTCCATGCCCATATTCATCCCCATCCCTCCCATTGGACCTGCAACGCACACGCACACGCACACACACACACACACACACGCACACGCACACGCACACGCACACACACACACACACACACACACACACACACACACACAGTAACCTGGAGTGGGCCTTAATGCTGGTGGGCAAATTTTTTTACAGCCTAAACAAAAGAAGGAGTGTGTAAACAGAGTGTGTGTGAGCTGCACAAATGCTCGGTGTGATCAAATATAACTATTATGTTTTTGTACTAACTTTTTACTTTTGGTCATTGTTTAATTCTTGATTGTGAAATAATTATTACTATGGGCAGACTACCACAGTGTTTCTCATGCGAGACATGGGAAATTTGATGATATGTGAAAGTTGGCATAGGTCACGGTATATTAACTTCCGTTAAGGATTTGACAGTACTACAACCCTCTTGAGTCCTCTCAAAATGGCAAGAGTATCGCCAACAAAACGTCCCATGATTAACAAGCCCTGTTGTTCAGATTGACTGCCGACAGCTACCTCTTCTCCTGATGAAGGAGAAGAGGCACTGCGTTTGAACCTGTAAACAGTAGACCCACCGAACGCTGATACAAGATATATGTGCTACATGTTCCAGGTCGAAACGACATAGCGGGGAGGTTGCCGATCCATGTAAAGAGTGTTCAATGTTTAACTGCGCCCTGTAAACCAGGATGTTCACAGGGCTGTCTGTTTGAAGGGCTGCAGGTTGTAAAAGACATAAGTTCAAAGAATCTGCCGAGTGTGCTGCCTGCCACCAGCTTTCGATCTGTTTTACATTTGTCATTCTTCCAAAAAGCTGAAGTCGTTGTCACGGCACCGGCTTTGCTTGTTTAGGAGGGAAACCAAAACCAATATTTGCTGTGCCCTTTTCCAACGCCACGCCCATCCCCGGGTCCCCGGGGGGCCGTCAGTCACGGGGCGTACCTGAGGATGGCAGCTGACGACGGCGAACAGAGTCTCGTGCATGGCGTGGAAGGTGGACCGGTAGACGGGCGGGGCCAGCCGCTCCAGGGGAACCAGCTGCAGCGCGGCCAGCACCAGGGTCACGTGGTGCGGGCTGGAGATCAGCCCCTTGCCCTGGTTCAGCAGCGACGTCATGGAGGTCAGCGTGGGCACGGTGAGGGCCTGGGCCAGGGTCGGGTCCTGGCTGGATGACCTCAAGACGAACTACACCACGGGGGGACGTCGAGCAGAGTTAGGCGGAGTTTTTAAGCAAACGCACGGAATGCGTGCGTGCGTGTGCGCGCGCGCGCCTGCGTGCTCGTGTGTGTGGGAACACCTGAACGACGTGGGAGGGCGTGTGTGTGTATTCTTCTCACCACCATTGAGGAGATGATCTGAGGCGCGATGAGCCACAGCGCTCTGGAGCAGGCCTCAGGCATACTGCAGCGTGACAGGAGCTTTGTGGACGTGACGGCAGACAGAACCTCCTAGCAGAAAACAGATGACCACCCAATCAGAATGTGACGCAACTCACACAGAGCATGCACATGGTTCCCATCAGAGTCACACGCACCAAACCAAATTCAAACCTAACTTTGAGCCCGAACTATATCCCTACATATATAGTAAACGGATCATCGAGTGATTTCGGGGTACCTTGAAAGAAACCAAAATCGAAGGCCACCTTTTGTAGTTTAATCACATATTCAGTACTTTGTGAAATTAATTGTGTAATATTTCGAAAGTCATTAACTGTGGCCTCGGATTGCTATTGATTTTCTGTTGACTTCAAAAATGAGCTGCATTATGTTTACGAAATGTTAGGCTTCAATGCAGATGCAAGGCTTCACATCACTTCAATTCCCTAACGCAACTTTATGTATGTAAATAAATGTAAAAATAATTAAAATGTATTTCCATCCTAAGCGATATCAAGACACATACACCATAAAGAAAAATGAGGATGTGATGTGTTGTGATAGGAACCCATTGTGTCTGTATTTAGCATGTAATTACACAGGCTCTCTCAGTCGTCCCCCACCCATTACATGATGCTGAAGAATGCTTTGTTCAATGGGGGAGGGAGGGAGGCAGGGAGGAAGGGAGGGAGGCGTAAGTAGAGAGTGGCATGGTGGCTGGATAGAGACAAACCCGTTTGAACCAGGACTGAGTCATAGTAGTGTGGTGTTGTTCGCCAAGAGATGTTTATGTTGTAGTTCATAAATTACATTGTAATTATTTCAACCCCACTGTCCTTGTTAACAAGCAATTACACATGTTGATTGAAAGCATGCTCGGTAAATAATCAAGATAAGCCATTCTATAATTGTCCCCATGTCTTAAGCAGCAATGTGCCAACGTGGCTTTCCAATAGATCAATCATTTGACATACAATGGCCTCCAGAAGAAACACCTCCGCATTTCGAAAGCTGATCGGTTATTCTGTCATACGTTTACATGTAACTAGTGTTTGGGTCCTATGGAAAGAAGTAGTAAGAAAAGATTGTGAATTGGCTTATGGATTCTAGAGTTTACTCTTAACCGTCCAACTGTCAAGTTCATGTCTTCTTTATTATGAGTACATTGGGCACCACAAAGACTGAATTACTCCCAAGCCCTCGTTTCGAGCTGGTTCTTACCTTGTAGCGCCCAGCCTCCAGCTTGCTGCTGTCTAGGCCCTCTCTGATCAGCAGTAGCAGAAGGTTGAACTGTCCTGTGGTACTCCCATCCAGCAGGTGGCCTAAGAGGTCTTCCACCACCGGCTCCAACCCACACAGATCACTCAGTGACAGCCAATCAGCTGGATTCCACAGGAGAAAAAAACGACAACAAAGAAACACTGAAAAGCTGCATACAAACTGGGGTTGTTCAGAGGCCGCAGATGTCAGGTTATACAGCTACAGTAACGTTACAGTAACATATAATGGCTATGAAAGGCTCCATACCTGCCAGCAGGGTGAACACGGTCTGCAGCATCCGCGTGAACAGCTCGTCCACCTCGTCTCCTCCGCTCTTCTCTCCCGCGTTCCTCTTGACCATGCAGTAGAAGGCAGACAGAAAGCGCAGCGAGGAGAGCAGGAAGTCTTTGGGCCGTGGGGCCGAGTGGATCTCCTTGAGGATCTGCTGGCAGAAGCTGTGGTACAGGGCAGTGTGCGCGCTGCTCGGTTTCGCCCCCGGGTCCACCGGCACAGCGGACAGCTCACACTGGAGCATGACGGTGACGACCTCGACCAGAAACGCCTGGCCGAGCACGCTGGCCGGCTGGCTCACCGCCTGGGACTTGAGGATGGTCTCGATGATCGGCCCCAGTGCCGCCGTGGATTTCCGTATCGTTTCGGACAACGTTTGGTCCATTGGTTTGCTTCTTCCGAGGCAACGCGCCATCGTCTTGGAGAAGGAAGTCAGCGACGCCAGCAGCAGTTGAAGAGAGGGAATGTCTGGGGCCTCTGGAGCTTCAGACACGGTTACTGTGGGTGCATTTGGTCCGGTCAGAGGCAAAATGGTCTCCATACCTGCAATCCTTTGGCTGGCGAGGTAGGATGTAAACTGGTCAAGGTTCAGGCGGACGCTGCTGTTTCTGATGATGATGCAGTGGACTAAGGACTTGATGAAGCCCTGGACAGCTTTGACCAGATCCATCCAGCCACTGTCGCCTGTGGAGGAACGTCCTCCCCTGCCACTTCTTGCGAGGACGGACGACACGACCGCCTGCAGAACGCTACTGCCATGGATCCGCTTCAGCACGCTTTGGAAATGGCTACCTTCCATCAGTCCGGTAAGAAGACCGAGCAGCTTCCCCAGAAAAAGCGCGGCATTCCCCGGGTTATCGGGTTCCCCCGCCGCCCCCTCTGGGGGGCTGGTGGTAGACGTGAGAACGAAGAGGAGCAGGAGAAAGAGGTGGGTGAGGTCCTCGGCGTTGATCCCGTCTGGGTTGAGGTTTGCCGCGAGGTCCATGAGGCTGAGGAGCTCCTGTGTCTGTGCGTGGGACACCACGATGGAAGCTTCCCTGTTCTGGGAGGATCCCAGTATCACCTCGACTAAAGCCCCCACGTCGGCCAGGGCGTGGATCGCTTTGTCCGACCGGCTCGGCGGACTTCCTTTCGTCGGGAGATCCGTTTCGGGGGACATCTGAAGGACCCCGATGGTTCGCTGAGTGAGAGACTTCACCGTGGAAGAGTACAGGGAAGGCAGCTCGACGTAGAAGTGGCTTTGGAGGAGCTGGGATGATATGGCCGAGATGGACTGGCTGCCACACAACACCGGCAGCCAGTCCGTGTTCTCCTTGGTCCGTCTGCTCAGCATTGAGCGGAGAACCACGTCCGCCACGCAGCCTTCGTCTCCCACTGATAGATAGGGAGCAATTAAGGGTAAACTTGATGTGACCAGATACCAGTGCGCCACAGGGTAGGAGCTTGGGCTTTTGTTCGTCTCCCCGTCTGCGTCTCGCTCCTTCTCCAAGCTTGCCAGGAGCTCTTCTTTCGCCAAAATAAACTGCGCCGCACTGCTCAGTATTGCTGCGCTTTCAGCTTTGGCCAGTAGATGGGAGTCTAACAGCACTTTCTTAAATTGTTGCAAGGCGAGGAGTTTGAGCAGCCACCCGCTGGTCGTGCTACGGGAGGCCTTTGAGGGGAAAGGCAGGAACATACCCGGCAAAACCTCACCAGAGAGAAACTCTTTCAAGCGGCTTAGCACTAAAGCACTGGGTAGCTCTTGGTCATCCGTCTTGCTTAGAGCTGGGCTTTGGGCCGACTCGAGAGATGTGTATTTGCTGCAATGTATATGGAAGAGAGCGTCCACCTCCACCCAGGTGTAGCGCAGTAGCAGAGCGGCCTCTGTGGTTTTCCGCTTCCACTGGGTACAAGGCTCAGTGTCATGGCCTGGTGTGCGTTCCTTCGTCTTGGAAGTGTTTGGATCGTCGTCCGTGTCCGTCTGAGCAGTCTCTGACGTGACCAGCTTTAGCAGAGTGTCCACAAGTCTTCCCATGACCCCCATCACTTTGGTGGTCTGCCTCACCAGCGGGACGGGGGAGGCGTTGTCCAGCGTCTTCAGGCTGAACAGGACGGCGTGGAGGAGCTGGCTGTGGGAGAGCAGCTTCAGGGACGCGTCGCCTCGCTCCCCTTCCTCCCCCACCGCCACGTCGCTGTCCTGGTCCATCTTCACACCTTCGTCCTTTCCTCCGGAGGCACCGGCCTCCTCGCCTGCGTCCTCCCCACTCATCTCGGACTCCTTGTTCTCCCCCTGGTCGTCCAGCAGGTCAGGTAGAATGTACCCGTTGATGCTTTCCAGCGTTAGAGCGCAGATCTCCGTCGCCTGGGAGGCGGACGTGTCGAGCAGACAGGTCTTGATGGAGGCGCAGATCTCGTCGGTCAACAGGGTCGGGCGGAGTTGATCAGACGCCGGCCAACAGACGACGGACAGGAGCTCTGTGAAGAGGCGGGGGAGCTGGTGGAGTTTGGTGTACGTCTGAAGCAGGTTACACACCAGCAGCTGTTGAGGGAAAATATATATTTTAGTTGAAGATAATTAAATATGTATCCAGTCCACAGATGGAAAAAAAAATCCCAATTATAAATTGAGCACAAACTAATCTCATTGTTGAACTAAACCAGAAGTTGAAATGATTAACTATTACTACTTTTTATTGTTATAAAAAAATAAAAAATAAAAACTTCAATGTCCTTTCCCCCAAAGGACATCATGTGAATTGTGTGCTCTACTTCTACCTGTCTGGCCCGTTGGACCCTGGAATCCATGCAATTTGAATCCACCCATGCCAACGACAAGAGCTGGTCCAGTTCCGGTTCTACAATCAGATGGTTGAGTCCCAACAGCACCTTCAGACAGCGGTACCAGGCCGGGATGCTGCAACACAGGAAACACACTTTGAGCATGGATCCACAGGCTGGCATCACGTCATGCCTCCTTAAAGAAATGACATATTCAACAGTGTCGTCGTGCATGAATTACCTTTGCTGGGCCTGGCTGAAGAGTATTTGGACCAGCCCTCTGTAAAACAGAAGTTGAACCTCCCCGTGTCGGATCCGGTCGGCCGCTACATTATAGATGTCTGAAGACAGCGCTTGATTGAGCAGGGTCTCCAGAGTCAGAAGGGCCTGGCTCCAGCTCTCTGGTTGGGTGGTTTGGTCAGAGGGACTGGGCACTGCTGAGGAGCCCAGGCCCAAGTCTAAGGCAGGAAGGAGGTGGGTGAGAAAACGGAAACAGAGCATCCTCGGCTCCTCATTGACACCGGTGCCGCCCTTCCCATAGCTGTCCAAACACAGCTTGAACAGCAAAGACAAGGCGTTCGTCCTCACGGCATAAAGCAGGGAGGCGTCGCAGTAGCCCTGGGCCCCTAGCTTGGTCAGTATGGTTTTCAGTGGCTTCGGTTGGCCCTTGGCCCCGCCGGGACCGACCTTCCCGGGCTCCACGTTTACCGGGACGAGCTCTTCCTTGTAGGAGCCCAGCTGCTCCGTAGGGAAGAGTGCCAGCTGGAGGATGGAGTCCACTTTACCACGGATGTCTCTGCTCAGCTGGGGGCGAAGGCGCTGAGAGGGCAGCGACGACGTGGGGTCGGCAGAGGTCAGCAGGTGCCTCAGGAGGACCACGGGCTGTAGGAGCTGGTTGGTGACGACGGTAAACACGCGATGTGCGTTCACCTGTTGCCGCTGAATTGACAGATAACACGACAGCACCTGCAGCAGAACCTCAAACATGAGCGTGGGTTCATCTTGAGACGGGGCAGGTTCTGAGCCTGGTTTGGTGAGAGGTGCAGAGTCCCGGTGTTGTAGTTTGTGACAGGCCAAACAGCAAAGTTTAGCCAAGAGCTCTGCCAAGAGTTCATATTTGGTGGTGAGGATGGATGAGAGGGTTGGGGAAGAGAGGATGCCTTTACACACGCTCAGCAGTGTAGACAGAGACACAGAGGGTTCTGGCCCGTCACACAAACACTCCTGTAGACGATCAAGCAGTGCCTGGGGAAAACATAGAAAGAAAGGGTCTAGCACGGTGAAGCACAAGAACAAGCCTAGATATTAGGGCTGCAACAACGAATCGATAAAATCAATAAAAATCTATTACAAAAAGCGTTGGCAACGAATTCGGTCAACGATTCGTTGAGTTGCGCGATTAATACCTCACTCGTAGGCGCGGCACTGTTTACAGCCAGCCGCCGACAGGTTGGTTCATGGTTCATGCACGCCCACAGCGAGCTTTATTGTGAGTGACCACAGCTTGTATTTTAGTCATATCTTAACACTGGACTGTAGGCCTATATAAAGTGTTGTACCTTCACTGTCATCGGGTTAAAAAAACTTCTTCAACTCAGTATCCGTCTAGTCCAACCGAAAACTCTGTCAGCTGCTGCTGCTGCAGACGGTGTACAGACGGGCCCGGAGTCGGCAACGCGTGCATCAACAGTCATTCAAAGCAGCAGTAGTAATCACACAACCGGACGGTGAAGAAAGTCCCATCAGTTAAAAAAAGTAATCCAGTTTTTAAATCCATGTTAAAATCGGCAGGATATAGAGCTAGTTAGCTTAAAAAAAAGTCGCAAACAGTGTCAAATATGATGTGTTCAGATCGACTCAGTAATATGATTGACGTGTTCAAATGCAACGCAAAAAAAAAAGAAATTTGAGATTTTGGCGAAAACCTGTTTTCCCAGCCATATAAAATAGATAGTAAAGATGGAATTATGACCCGTTTAAAGTTCTATTTCAAGGAGTCTCGAAAATGGTATCAATATCAATAAAAATTAACGATCTCCTGTCATCCGAGAGAAATTAAGATGAATTAATTTATTTTTAACCGCTAGTATTTACCGGTTAAAGATCTTATCAGTTGATCGGTTAACCATGGACATCCCTTGTATACTGTAAATATATAAATGTATATCAAACATTGTATGTTTTTTTTGTGTTATCCCAGTTATGTTTTTTTAATTCTTTTATCATTTAATATTACTTTTAATAGTTCCAGGACGTTGGAGCGATAACCTGGTGTTTTTACACTTCAGTCTGCACTGTGAATTTGAAGTAATGTTCAGTGTTTGAATAAAGATGCGGCAATTACAAATGTTTCTTTCTTTTATCCGATTCATCAATTAATCGAAAAAATAATCTACAGATTAACCGATTATTAAAATAATCATTAGTTGCAGCCCTACTAGATATAAATTGAATTAAACCTTGGAGTGGATATCCACAATAGTTCAGAAATTTGTTCGAAAAATGTAGTTGAAATGGCAATAGCGTCAACATTATAAATCACATTTTCTACAATCATTTCACAAGTTGTGTACATTCAGTGCATGAATGTGGTGTCCGCATGAATCGATTGTACCTGTTTCACATTAAGCTTGAGGGTGATGTTTTTACCCTGGCTTAACAGGGAGTGAAGCTTCTTGCTGTGTAGCAAATCGTCAAGGTAACACCACAGTCCCTTTAGAACACTCGGAGAGAACTCCACCTTCTTATTGTAGAATCCTGTCAAAGCATGTGTGGTCCAATCCAGTAACACCTATGGTGGGTGACAATGATTTACATGATAAAATATGTGTAGCTATAACTGTTATTATATACTGTCGATGGATGAATTCACATGGAAACGCATTCAGTATAAAGAACTAACAGGAATAGCACATACATGCATGACTTAAAAAACAAAAAGGTACCATATTCCAAGAGACAACATAGATGATTTGAATACACGAACATTGCAAAATAACGTGACAAAGTCAATGACATGGTTGTTACCTGTTCCTTGTTCGGCAACAGGCACTGGGGGGAGATGAAGGCAAACCGAGCCAGCTTCAGCTTGTTCTCCCATGGAGTCCCAGGACTCTTCAACTTCAAGTGGATCCCAGAATAAATGGCAGCCATCTCTGCTGCTAATTTGAGTGGTAAAGGAAAAAGCGGGCTACATTTCAATTTAAAGTTTTGACAGGGAAATCGAAAAGTATTTGACAGATCTTCGGAATTATACTCGTAACGTAAATTCACACCCAATTTATTACAAACGTTACCCAACGACGTTTCAACCGTTCTGTGGAATTGAGACTAGATATAAATCAGATCATTGGCTGCAGCACATTGTTGCATCTCCTGCAACATTACAACTATGATGCTAACAAATACCAAGCTATCCCAGCATGTGCAAACAGACCAAACATACTGTTAGAGGAACCCCTGTACAATGGGCTGCCAAACCTAAAACTAGAATATCAACATGTTAACCTTCGACTATATAACACGAATATTATGGCATTCCATACAATGATAATAACATGAAATACAACCTGCACGTGTGCCTGTTGGTGCGCTACAAGTCCGTTGCCTTTCAACTTTCACCTCGTCACTTTAAGGCCAGGGGAAAGCAATCGAGCATTGTTATTTCGAAATACTGGATTTTTCTGGAAATGTACAAATAATATCTGTGAATTATTGGTTATGGATAGACAAATATTTTAAATTTAAAAAACATGAAAGCTATGTAAAAGCTACTTGATCTAACTTAATTCTGTTTTGTATACAACATGTTTAGATGTTATTATAAAAGTGACGACTTCTAGGTAGGGTATTAAAAAATAAAAGGTTTCTAGACAATTATTTGTTGTCTTTTGCGTGCTTTTAATTTAGACCTATTCCGAATGAAAAAAGCGCTAAATACGATATCCGTAGTTTACCCCGTTATCTGTATTCAACTCTATATGTCTGAAGAAGTTGTCGTCTACGTCACTGCCATTGATTTGATTGCATCCGCGGAGTAGCTCATTCGCAGGTCACCTTTCTGTTTTCATTTTGACATCGGCTTCGCCTTCACACAAGTAATAGTATGTATGTGCACATGATTTGAGTTTGTATTGATTGCAGTTTTTTAAGATGATATCACGTGAGTGTGTTTCCATGCCTGCCGACCACCTACCGATTCGGCGACAGATGACTCTGACAGGCAGGGTGTTGTAGCTAACTTGCGACTGCTGATCGGAGATAACTCAGTTGATATGGTAATGCGCTGCGAAACATAGATAAAATGGACATAACCGTCAAAACTCAACAATACCACCGGAACCGCCTAATTTTGAGGACACATCAAGTTTTCTTCAAGGACGTGGTGAATAATGCTGCTTATTACCAAAGGAAATCTTCAAGTGGACATCAACAAATTGCCTTTTAAAGGAACACACCTTTCCATTACATGATCAGTTAACCTTATTCACATCTGTTGATTTTTCTTTTTTTACTGGATTGCTTGCCAGCAACAGACGATGCGACTTTTATTTGATATATCGAGATGCACTAGTGGGGTGCATTTACTGAAACGCACAATCAACCACTCCAGTATACATAGATGTTTATTGTTAGACCACAGGAAGAGTCATGCTGCTGGACTACATGTTTGGAGCAATGGGACTGGGAAACCATCACCAGAGAATGTGACTCATCGGGGTCACCACCGTAGCACTGTATCAGTACTGCCATATAGCGCACTTGGGGTTCTCTTTCGAGATTGCAAGCGATCGCAACTGTTGCTTGAAAAGCCATGGACGGCAGGGCACACATCAGTGATGTTCAAGAGCTCTTCGGCTGCCTCCTCAAAAGAAACCACAATAAAAACACCAGTAGAGAGTGGCAGTGGCCAACCTCCGACAACCCTTCCCTTGGATGACGTGAAAAGGATTCTGAAACTCGCTTATCCTGAGAGGCTGAGATTGTCGGGTATGTGTTGTTTGTATGCCAACGTTATGTTTCTGGAACTGTCTGATGGTCTTTACAATTTCCTGGACTGACCTTCAAACTATGTTGAGCTATGTGGTGATGGCTATGGGAGTGCTGACATAAATGTTGAGCAGGAAGTTAATGCAACATACTTTCACACAATAGTATTGGGACCAACCTTCTTTTTAACCTTTTATTGTTCTTAGACAGTAGGAGCTTTTGTCCTCAAATTGTTTCAATTGTTAAGCTTTTTACATGTCTTCACCCTGACCTCCCCCCAGCCGCACTAGGCTTCCTGACTCTATCCAGTGCAGTGACGATGTCCGCCCCGTTCTTCTTGGGCCGGGTCATCGACACCATTTACACCACTGGCTCAGACACGGAGACCATGGCCGTGTCACTAACCTCGCTGTGCGCGGTGCTGGCCGGAGTGTTCCTCTGTGGCGGAGCAGCCAACGCTGCCAGAGTTTACCTCATGCAGATCTCAGGTGAGGGGAGACGATGGAGAGATGGTCTTGAAGTACGCACTATGATGATGATGATGATGATGATGTGTAGTAGGAGCAATGAAGAAACACGCGGACAGGTGGTAGAAACAGGAAGTAATAGCAGAAGTGTATTCAAATTCGATACGTGTGTTTGGTGGTTTGTGGTTAGGGTGTTCAGCTCAAAGTTTGAATCCCCAGTGTCCACCTCACGCCTTCTAAATTACATGTTTGAATCAAGCTTAAGGATGCTCGCTTTGGATTAAAGTGTCTGCCTAGTGAAATATAAAGGACTTGTTTGTTGTGAATAAAACATAAAAGAGTTGTTACGTTTCATCAGACATCAAAACGATCAAACTAAATCACCCGAACAGATGGCCAAACCCCCAATGCTTGCACCAGTTTTCTTTCCTCAAAACATATGTCTCCTTCCTTTCATGGCTCTCCCCTCGCCCAGGACAACAGATCGTCCGGAACCTCCGCACTGCCCTGTTCTCCTCCATTCTGAGGCAGGAAGTGGCGTTCTTTGACCGCTCCCGCACCGGTGAGCTTATCAACCGCCTGTCGTCCGACACTACGATGGTCGGACACTCCATCACCGACAACCTGTCAGATGGACTGAGGGCTGTGGCCCAGGCAGGCGCTGGGGTCAGCATGATGGTAAGAACCTGGTGGTCAAAGGTCCACTCTGATAGGTCAGGACAGATAAGCTCCTTCCTGTCCTCTGAAAAGTCTGTGTATAGAAATATTATAAGCAAACTCTCCATTTTTAATAGGAATAATAAACTCCATTTGATTCAGCTGTGATGATCAAGATGTGTTTTTATATGTAAAACCTTTTCTTCCAGTGAAAGAATTGAAAATAAGCAGAACGCGCTGTTGTATTGTCTTTTAGCAGGAATTAGGTTTATATTACCCATTCTTTAGTGAAAAAATTAACTACGCCTTATCCTAAAGGGATGAGGAATGCTAAATAATAAGTGAATTGAGTTGCTTTGATTTCTTAAATCATTCTGGTAGCTCATCTTAATTAATAACTCTATTAATCATTAATTCTTAGCTTAGCGCCTCATTGTTCAACGGCTTCCATTCAGGACTTCCCAGCCGTTCTCTAGTCGTTCTCTTTAGTGCATTAATGTTACTAGGCTGCAGAAGTGTTCACTGAGTTTTCTTGAAGGAGTTCACCAGGGAAGGAGCTCAGGATTTCAAGTCATTATACTGTAGCAGAGAGCAGGAAGTAAGGTTATTCCACTGCAACAGGAAGCAGAACATCTAAGGATTTATCTCTAATAGGAATCAAGGAACATAATCATTCATCTGAACCAGGAAATGAACTTGTTTAACTGCATAACAAAGTATGCCTCACCCCCTTCTTGTAGTTCTACATCTCCCCCAGTCTAGCGGGCTTTGTTCTGATGGTGGTTCCTCCCATGGTTCTGCTGGCTGTGGTCTATGGCCGATACCTACGTGCCATCTCCAAGCGCACCCAGGACGCCCTGGCAGAGGCCACACAGGTGTGTGAACCAGTCAGAAAAAATAACTAACCTGTCCACAGGAAAACCAGTTCTATCTCACACTCGGGCTGGTTAATTTGTCACGATCTCCAAACTGATATAATCGAGTCATTTTATTAAAGTATATTTCATTCATTACAATTCATTTTTTATAGAAATTGATCCAGAACAGTTGGAGACATATTTGTATATTATTTTTGATTTGGACATTTTCTATTTAACTTTTTAAATATTTTTTAAGGGGAAATTTCAAAGTCCCAGTAACAACGCTTTTTTTGGGAGATAAGTGCTGAATAAATGCATCATGTATTCAAACTCAAAAACAATACGGTTGTTTCCATAATCGAGCAGCCTATCCCAGACTAGCGTGTACAGAGTCTAGAGGTTCTTGACCCTTTCCTTTCGGTTCCTGTCTTTTGTGAATCACATGCCCAGACCAATTTAGCTGGCCGACGAAGTCTGGATCACATCACATCACAAGATATGTGAGGCCAGTGTTAGAGATGAGGTAACAGCTTTCAAAGTCATTTCAATTGTGGACGGAGGTTACAAAACACAGAAAGAAAGAAGAAGAATAGACATTTATTCGGTCTGTTAACTAAGCAGCAGATGTTCCAAGAATCTGTTATTTAATTTGTATGCATATAGTAAACATTCAAATATTTGTGTGTTGGTTGTCTTGTGGTTCCAGTTGGCAGAGGAGCGTATCAGCAACGTGCGCACGGTCCGAGCGTTCGGTAAAGAGCTCTCTGAAGTCGGGAGCTACACAGAGAAGACCGACTTCGTTCTCAGCCTGGCCAAGAAGGAGGCTGTACTGAGAGCTGGCTTCTTTGGAATAGTAAGTGTGTGTGTGCGTGTGCGTTCGTGTTTTATTGTCCGTTTATTACATAATTGTGTCCCAACATGGGGGTGGAAAACCAGACTCCGTGGCCTACTGATGATGCAAACCCACAGAGTTGGCTCATGAACTCACTGGCTTCTGCTTTTTTTTCGGCAAAAAACATTTCTAGAAACCAGTTGGGTTTGAACCAAAATGTCACTTTTAAGCCAAACATCTCTGGGTTTCCGTGTGTCCACATGATTATCTATCGGCTGTTTGTTTGCAGACAGGTCTGAGTGGCAATCTGATGATCCTCGCCGTGCTCTACAAAGGAGGCCTGCTTATGGCCAATCAGCACATGACCATGGGGGAGCTCTCCTCCTTTCTGATGTACGCCTTCTGGGTCGGCATCAGCATCGCAGGTACTCTACACTCTATTCAATAGACAGTAGACAGTTTGAATAGGCAGCCATTATCTGATCTAGCACTCTGTGTTGTTTCACCTGATGATGTGGTTTCTGTGTTTTGTTTCACGGTGTGATGCCAGGTATGAGTTCCTTCTACTCTGAGCTGATGAAGGGTCTGGGAGCTGGCACAAGGCTCTGGGAGCTTCTGGACAGGAAGCCAGAGTTCTCAATAGATGGTCAGTTTGAACGCATGCAGACTCG
>OOFH01050355.1:0-10441 GCA_900323355.1 Merlangius merlangus | reverse complement strand
TAATGATTATGCTGCAGCGTGCCAGGGGTTGCTGACCCCTGCCTTAGACCATTTAGGGTTGGTCTAAGGAGCGCCCCCCCCCTCCCCCTTGTCCCTGTATCTTTGTGTGACCCTGTGTCTGTTTGTGCGTCTGTTTGTGCGTGTGTTTCTGTGCGTGCAGCGCTGTACTGGTTCAACTACGAGCTGGTGAAGGAATGGCTCCACGAGCAGCGCTTCATTTCCCATACGGACTTCTCCATCAGCTTCACAGCGGGAGCCGTCTCTGGAGCGGTGAGTGTTGTGTTTGACTAGGAGCCTAGCGTAGCAGTAGCCTGGGGTAGCAGTAGCCTAGCGTAGAAATAGCCTAGCGTAGCACTCTAGCGTAGCGTAGCATCCGATAAGCAAATCGTACTCTGGGACCTCTCCAAAGGAGATTAGAGGCAGCTCGAGGTAACAAAGGTGGCAGCTATTCAGCTTAACTAGCATCTAATTATGGTAATGATATTGTTCTGCAGTATTTACCTTGTTCATCATTCAATTCAATCATATTTGTATAGTCTTTAATCACAGGAGCAGGTGTGTTTATGACACCCCCCTGGCCCAGAGGGCAAGAGAAAACTCCCTTAATATCAAGGATGAAATTTAGAGAAAGAACGCAGAGTGGGGGATCGTCTTTGTGTGTTGGTTGTCTTCATAACTTCATTCCTGTGTAACCGTGAAGTAATGAATTATATTCATGCATTCATCAGGTGGCGGCTGTCCTCACCCTGCCGTTTGACGTGGTGAAGACGCGCCGACAGATCCAACTGGGGGAGATGGAGACGCTGGGAGGTCCGTTAGCTAAACCGGCGTTAGCTTTAGCTTGTAGCATGGACTGTTGTGATGGAGGTTATCACAGCAACACGATGGCTAGCGCGCGGTGTGTTTAAAGGTGTCCTTTTCTCACCAGTTCCCCTGAAGAGGTCCAGCGCCACCTGGCACATACTGAAGGACATCTGGGCGGAGTCAGGACACCGCGGCCTCTTCGCCGGTACGCCTGCTTTACCCTGACATGTCCTGTACCCCCATAAGAGTGTGACCCCTTATGGTGGTTTAATACGCCCTCGCCTTACACCACTGGATTCATTATTTACAACATCACTGCATTTTATTAAATCAATAATTTTGCAATCGGTAGTCTGCCAATGGCATGTGCAGTACCTTTTAAGTTTTTGCTCCGTACAAAAACCTAGTAAACGATTCATACAGGCAGCACCATCTTATCAATTTCAGTTACTACTGTATGACTATTATTTAGGGGATGGCTTTTTCTGTAATCCAACCCTGTAGCAACTGCTACATCATCATGGTGAGATTAGAATGTTTTTCCCGCCTCATGTGGCTGTATTCCCCTCACTGTTCTGCGTTTTGTCCCCAGGGTTCCTTCCCCGGGTGATCAAGGTGGCCCCGGCCTGCGCTATCATGATCAGCAGCTATGAGTTTGGAAAGGCCTTCTTCCAGGAGATGAACCTCCGAGAGAAGAGGCGGCCCTGAAGGGCTCGCCTGCTGGCCACAGCGCCCCCTGCTGGCCATAGGTGGCCCCTACTCCCCTGCAGTCCCTGTCCAAGCCGTTTGCCCCAATGCTTTACTTCATCTGGTTGAGGACCAGGATTGGCTGGAATGGCTTTGATTTGAACAGCATGCGTAAAGCCGCCTTAGCCCGATCTGTCTATCTGCACTTCTTTCCTTTTTATACGGGCGGAAGTACGCCACGCCCTGGTGGGCAATGGACCTGAGATAAAAATGTGAAACACATTTCCACGTGGTGTTTTGATGAGCCAAAAGGATCTGTTTGATACTTTGGAAACATCTGCTAGGTTTATTTAAAGATGTTTTACAAAGCAGGTATTTACGCCTGCTTGAGCACACTTCCCGCTATAAAAAATAAACATAAAATGTGAAATGTGACATTTTTTAACAGACTGCGACCATTATGGGATTAGTCGTGTTAATTACCAAACGATAAACACTGAATTTGCATAACTCATGTAGCATGAATTGATAATGTGCCATGTCTTTTGGAACGCTGTTTAAATGACATTCAACTGCATTCACACAACAGACTGCGATAAGAATCCATTATGACAAAGTATAATGTACCAATATCGTAAGAATACGTTTTTTTATAGCATACAGTATGATTTTTTTTTTTTACATAACATTGAATCAATCTTCATTGGTTCATTAAATTATTTCACATTTCATTGTTTTAAACTGAACAATCTAATTGTTTGGTCCATGGATTTGATCATTTCCAACATAAGCTGTTAAATGAAGAAAAAAATAATATATATATATATATACACACACACACCATGTATAAAAGCCTATATCAACCTCAGGTGAATAAGAGTAGAATAATATCCTGGGTATTTACCAGGTATCCCATTTTTGTTGTCATGAATACACTGTCAGGGTGACTAAGATACATATTACATTATTGATTATTTAACCATTATTTCAATGTTAATTCTCAGAAGTTAACTATGGCACACTTTTACGAAATCTGAGAACTAGGGGTTTACTTTGGTTTATTTTGTTTAGTTTTCATTTAAATCAAATTAAGGTCCAAAGTTCGGTATTCAAAAGTTCTGAAGACTATAAAATAAATGTCTTGCCTTAAAATAGTGTATTTTCTTGTCCAATAAATGGCCGAAGCTTATTTGAATGTGATTCAATATGTGACAGACATTATCTGTATAAATTTAATTCTCTGAATTAAAATAAAACTATTTAATTCAAGTGCCGTCACATATTTTATAACCAATAAATCCCCATTTCACGTTTATGAGAATACAATTCGATGATTGGTATTTATCCAATCTGTATTCTCGTCCTTAAATGTAACTTAAGTTGAAAGTCTCTTTAACTGAAACCTTTTAGCAGTATGCGACTGAACTGAACTAATAATTAAACAACACACATGCTTGAACAATGTGCACCATCGTGGATGCTAGAATTACCAAAGCGATCGGGTTCGGTCTGGATGAAGTGGGCCGGGTCCAGCGTACCCACGTTAAATCTCGCGATACCTTTTCTGTATAAATAGGCCGCTTCCTCATACCACGGTCTCTTTCATTCGGCTCTGAGACAAAATGGTGAGTTTTCATTGCCAGCTCTAGCAATGTTTATCTCGCGCATCCTTATGATTTACCTCCCTTTGATCCCTTGGTTTTGTTAAATTATTGTCATCCGTTCTTCAATGCAGATTATTTATAGTAGGTTGTTATATTAAAGGTGATATTTACACTTAATGCGTGGTCGTTGCATGTTGTAGCTCAGCCAAAATGGCTGCTGTACTGTCGCGGTCTAGGCCCTCAATATAGGGTAGCTCTGTCAGTAATAACAGTCGATAGGTAAACTCTTGAATGCCAACCTATTATCATATTAGAAACGCACACGCGTTATGTGCCATTGATTGTTTTAATGTGATCTAGGCCTAAATAATGGGCTTCTATTCCATGTGCGACTGCTCAGTCTTGCTAGCCTTTCCATGTGTCCCGTGTCATTTGAAATAGTTCGTTATGCAGATAAACAATTAAAGCACTTAATTCAGTAAAGCTGTGTTTATTTGTGAGCCTGCCTGTGATGATCCAATCGACGGGCGGACATAATGGGTCTCTGATCCTTGCTGAATGTCGATTACTGAGCGCAGTCTATTAAGACAACTAGCCTAAAACTATTACCTGAAATATCACTGTACTGACCACACCGCCTCCCTCTTCTTCCAGTCTCACCGTAAGTTCTCGGCTCCCCGCCACGGGTCTCTGGGCTTCCTGCCCCGCAAGAGGAGTAGGCGTCACCGTGGTAAGGTGAAGAGCTTCCCCAGGGACGACCCCACCAAGCCCGTCCACCTCACCGCCTTCCTCGGCTACAAGGCCGGCATGACCCACATTGTCCGTGAAGTCGACCGACCTGGCTCAAGTGAGTTAACTCTAAAGTTTACATCCATGTACTTAATCGCAGGTAGGAAGTGTCAGAAGTTGTGTTTTTAGTTTGAGCTCTGCCTGTGATGATCCAATCGACGGGCGGACATAATGGTTCTCTGATCCTTGCTGAATGTCGATTACTGAGCGCAGTCTTATTACTATTAGACCAGTTTTGTCTGTCTGCTACCTTGTTGGCTAAAATATCATCGTAGTCTTACCATCCGTGACTTTGCGTCTGCAGAGGTCAACAAGAAGGAGGTGGTTGAGGCGGTCACCATTGTGGAGACCCCTCCCATGATCGTGGTCGGTGTTGTGGGCTACATTGAGACCCCCCGTGGTCTGCGCGCCATCAAGACCATCTTCGCCGAGCACATCAGTGACGAGTGCAAGCGTCGCTTCTACAAGAACTGGTGAGTCTCCGACCCCCAAATGTAATCCCAAACATACGGACCGCAGAAGCATGTTGGCTGCCCAGTAAACGTAAACATGAATGAATGTGTTTACTGAGCCAGTCTAACCCCATGGTGGCCTCCGCACGGCAGCTCCTCTCACGTTCCTCGTGGACTGACGAGCTCCAGGCTCCTCTGGCCGGTGGAAAGTGCTTCTTAGAAGCCGTGCCATGAGCCGAAACCCCCCCTCAGAAGCTGCAGACGCCCCTCTCGTCCCTGCAAGGGGGCGAAGAGGGCGCGCAGCCGGCCCGGCCCCTTCCTCTGACCCTCGCGGCCACGAAGGGCCGGCGCCAACCCGTTGTGTGTCTGTGCTCCCCTCGCCTCCGCCCTTGCATGGCTCGTGAACAGGTACAAGTCCAAGAAGAAGGCCTTCACCAAGTACTGCAAGAGATGGCAGGACGACGACGGCAAGAAGCAGCTGGAGAAGGACTTTGCGTCCATGAAGAAGTACTGCCACGTCATCCGAATCCTGGCCCACACACAGGTGGGTCTGCTGCTACCCGCCGCTCTCTCTTCACTGGAGAGGATGGCTCGGTCTTCTCTGAACAGTTAAAATAGTAGCCATTATGTCCAGCTACCTGAGATGGCTTTGTGGGGACCGGTCGGACGCTCCACTGATTCTGGTGTCAAGCTTTAAGCGGGATAGTCTTGAGTGAGGCGGTCAATACTGCCCAGCTACCAGAGTTTAGTTTATCGTGTTGGTGATGAGACCACGGAATCCTGCGTCAGGCATGGCGCCCGATGAACCGTGAGGAGTAATTTTCCAGCTGCCTTCCTTCTGAAACACGACAGGCGTCCCAACGCTGTAACTCCCGCCGCTTTCCCCCGGGTCTGACCCTCACCGCGTCTCCTCTCTCCTCCCCGTGCAGATGAGACTCATTCCCATTAGGCAGAAGAAGGCCCACCTCATGGAGGTGCAGCTGAACGGCGGCTCCATCTCGGACAAGATCGACTGGGCCCGCGAGAAGCTGGAGCAGTCGGTGGCCATCACCACCGTGTTCTCTCAGGACGAGATGATCGACGTCATCGGAGTCACCAAGGGACACGGATACAAGGGTGAGCTGAGGGAACGACGTCTGCTCGTGTCACCTTTTTATTTAAAGCGACAAAGGTGTAGTTGCCTGCTTTGAAACGTTTTCCTGAAATAAACCGAGCAGATGTTGCTAAACTATGAGTTCCTTTGGCTCGTCAAATGTCAACAGAAGTGCAGACGGATGAGGTGAAGGGCTTTGCATAAGCTGTACGGTGAATAAGTTCTAGAACTTATACCGAAGCGCCCCTTAACCTTTGACCTCAAGTCAAAAGTGGGGCCGCACTGGATCGTAACCTGGTTCAATGTTCGGTATGAACTACGTGTTCCATTCCAGTGCTAGAGTAATCCTTCCGGCGAGGCAGGGGAGCAGTGCCTGCAGTGGCCGCTCCCTGTTCACTCCCTGGGAACATCGTCCCGTCTGTGACCCCACCGTCTCTGGCCGGTGGCGTCTCTCTCCCCGGGAGCGTCGAGCCTCTGGTCGTTGTCTTTTTAACGTGCGCGACGTCGCCTTCCTCTTCCCAGGTGTCACCAGCCGTTGGCACACAAAGAAGCTCCCCCGTAAGACCCATCGTGGTCTGCGCAAGGTGGCCTGCATCGGGGCCTGGCATCCAGCCCGAGTGGCGTTCTCTGTGGCCCGCGCCGGTCAGAAGGGATACCATCACCGCACAGAGATCAACAAGAAGGTACGCCATGTTACTGTTGAAGCGCCACATGGGTGTACTGATGAATTGAGTGTCGCCCTGGGTGAGGTCTTACCTGAGCACGCAGCCCAGACTACCAATGCAGTTAGTAGTGGCTCCATGTTGTGTCCCCTTAAAGCGCACTGTACGTAACCTGGTTCAATGCTTGGTATGAACCAGTAGTTCCATTCCAGTGCTACAGTAAAGCTTCCGGTGGGCCAGGGGAGCGATGTGCGTTTTGTGCTCGCTCGCCTGTTGACTCGCCGGGAACACTCTACCTCGGACGAGTCTCTGACGCCTGACTGACTGACTGACCGACTGACTGACTCTAGTCAGGTCAAGCGCTTCTGTGTCTGAAGTTGACGTGTAATGTGTAACACCTCCTACAGATCTACAAGATCGGCCAGGGCTACCACACCAAGGACGGCAAGCTGGTGAAGAACAACGCTGCCACCGAGTACGATCTGTCCAACAAGAGCATCACCCCCCTGGTGAGTTCACCGTCTTCATACCCAAAACCGTCAGGCACAAAGTGCATAGACTGAAATGAAGCTAAGAATTTGGATTAATTGATTACAGCTGACCGGTTGCAGCTTAATGTTGACTTGGCTCATCGTTGATTTAATTAGTACGTGGAGCCTCTTGGTCAGAGTGGCCGGCTAAGATGGCACACGTGATGCCCCGCCCCATTGACCATAACGCCAGGAGCTCATGTCCCGTCGGAGCCGTGCTGTGACCCGTTGTACTAACCGCTCTCTCGTCCAATAGGGTGGCTTCGTGCACTACGGCGAGGTGACCAACGACTTCCTCATGCTGAAGGGCTGCACCATCGGTGTGAAGAAGAGGGTGCTGACCCTACGCAAGGTGAGGCCCGCTCGGACCCCCCACTGACACACACCCCCCCCTGAGCTTTATCAGGATAGGCTTTAGTGGAGCAGTGCACCGCCCAGCGACTGGGTGTAGTTATCGTGTTGGTGATGAGACCACGGAATCCTGCGTCAGGCATGGCGCCCGATACACCGTGAGGAGTAATTTTCCAGCTGCCTTCCTTCTGAAACACGACCGACTCCTCGTTAATGATCAGAACCATTAGGCTCAGTCTGAGCCTAGCTACATCTCTCCATGTCTGCTGACTCACTCACTGTCCTCTCCCCCTCCTTTAGTCTCTGCTGGTCCAGACCAACCGTCGCGCCTCGGAGAAGATCGACCTCAAGTTCATCGACACGACATCCAAGTTCGGACACGGTCGCTTCCAGACCATCGAGGAGAAGAAGGCGTTTATGGTACGGGTCGCACTAGAGATGGCGGTCTGTGCTGGCTTTGTGCTGGTGTTGGCGTGCCACTGCCCTAAAGCACCTGGAGCTGTACCAATCATATCTAGTTTGAGCTGGGTGGTTACCTGTGACTTTGAACACAAACGGATGTTCCTCCATCTTGTGTTCCTAAAATGTGCCACTGATGAGGTTATGCACCAAATGGTTCTGATTGTCAAGTTTGTTTCGAAGTAGTGCTTTGAGAAGTCTCCTGGTTATTAGGTACTAGTTTCCCTATTTGTCCCTAACTGGGGCCGCACTGGATCGTAACCTGGTTCAATGTTCGGTATGAACTACGTGTTCCATTCCAGTGCTAGAGTAATCCTTCCGGCGAGGCAGGGGAGCAGTGCCTGCAGTGGCCGCTCCCTGTTCACTCCCTGGGAACATGCGACCTCCAGCGGTCGACTGCCTGTGGTGACCAGTGTCTGTCTTCACCGCTGACGTCTGTCCTCTTCCTTCTACAGGGACCACTCAAGAAGGACCGTCTGGCCAAGGAGGAGACGGCCTAAGAATACTTTCCAGAAGCTCTCTCTGGACGTTTGTCTCAAACTGTTCTGCGGAGTTCTTTAATAAAAAAGACCAAACCACAAACTCTGTCTCGTTTTGATGTGGTGCACACCCTCTACATGGTTCATAATGGGTTCTTGGAAATATCTGGGTATAGATCTTTAAATGTACTTGGTGTTGTAGGTAAATCTTGACTTGACATGATTATTTGATGCTAAATAAGTCCTGACCCTTGTGGCTGGACATTTGATGCTCTGGGTCACCTTAATGGGTTTCTGAACTGTCGTTCAGTTGGCAAGTTTTGAGTTCAGCAGAACTGAACCCTAAAAAGTCCACCCAAGCATAGTTTCAATATTCAGGCATACGGCTTTCTGACTGGCAGTGGCTCAGGAGGTAAAGCGGATTGACTAACCGGAAGGTTGCTAGATTGATCCTCTAGCTAAGTGCCGCGGTGTCCCTGAGCAAGACGCCTCACCCTGACGGACTGGCTGTCTCCTTGCCTGGATGACTTCGCCGTCGTGTGAATGAATGCAAGTCGCGTCAGATAGGTGATCACGTCTACCGTTTAAAAGTTGACAGCCATCTAATCGTGCGTCGTTTAAAGGACTTTGGTAACTACAGTGGAAAAGGTATACATGAACGCTCGGGATTACCTTATCCATCCTCTGGTGTCGTATAAAGTGAGCGCGATGGCACATTGAGCCACTGGTTGATGGGTCTACGCCACAAATCACCGTTTCAGCCGGAGGAGAGCGACGGAGGTGGGCTTGCTGTTACATCATGACCGCCTGGGGCGCGTATACCTGGCTGGCGCTCTGCTGTCCATCCTTAGCCGCCTGCAGACCCACGTCGCCCTAAATTAATGGTTTTAATTATCTTTGACCGACGCAAGTTAACTAGCCTCATTCATTAGTAAATGGGTATTTTCGCATAAAAGCTTTTTTTTGTAGATTTCTAAAGCTCTCGTCATGGTAACAGCTGTTGCTGATGGGACTGTAGCCAGGTAACTGGGATGCACGCTGGGACAGCAGAGGAGAGGGCCAAGTAGCATACCTGTGTGTGTGCGTGCCTGCGCTCGTGACCAGGTGTGAAGCACTTTATGCTGGGACTTGGCTGCTAGCAGTATTCTGGCCCACTGCTTCAAGCATCAGTGTGTGTGTGTGTGTGTGTGTGTGTGTGTGGTTCTTAGGCACCAATATGGTAGTTAAGGTAGGTTATACCTGCATTATAATATAATCACATTTGACCAGCTTCCACTCATTTGGAAAGGGTGAATCTGTTGTTGCATTGCGATTCCTTCTATCCAATTTAAATGTCAACTATTGCATACAAATAACATATTACATTATATATTACATTACAACATATACGGTGTAAATTTGACCTCTTATTCATTCTCTTTTCAATTTTCCTAGTTTCCATGACATTGATGACTGGATGACAGCATCGCAGCAGATGCGCATCGGCGAGTGGTCATCTAATCCTGATCGCCCGTAATTATCTCGACGTCTGTCCAGAACGCGCTGTTCAGGTCACTTTGTAAAACTGCAACGTGGTGATCCACCTGACAGCGTTTAGCGAAGGTCCTCCGGCTCTGTGAGGAGGACAGGGGGGCAGTCAGTCCACACACTGCAGACCCCGCAGCCCTGCGCCGCGGGATCAGTATTCCGAGCCCGTCCGTGGACACGATGTTCCTGAGCTGACGGCTGCAGCGCCCAGTCATTACCGCAGGCCGCCGCCAGGGGGCAGAGCCCAGCGGTCTGCAGTCATTACCCCCGAACGCCGCCAGGGGGCAGAGACCAGCGGTCCGTTTCCTTGAGGGCATCCCAGAGCACCATGGTTGGGACGCAGAAGTAGCTCTCGCTCTCTCTCTCTCTCTCTCTCTCTCGCTCTCGCTCTCGCTCTCTCTTTCTTCTAGTTTAGAAACGTCGCTCTCTCTCTCTCTCTTTCTTTCTAGTTTAGAAACGCTTGGTTAAGTCTTCTCAGTGTGTGTATAAGTTTAGATCCATGTATACATTACATTTCAGAGTGCGATTTACAAAAAATAAAGATTTGTTTATTTTCTAATTCAAAATTTTCTTTTTTCCCCTAGAACATCCGTGTTGCCTTTCATCCAGCCACTCAGGAAGATGTGAGTTGATCAAATCTATGTCTTTGACTATGCACAATCTAAAGTGGTTCCTAATAGCTCTCTGTTAACAGATTACACTGTACAGTGTCGGAATACCCCCCTAGTGAGGGGAGTGCATAAGAACCCTATACATATATCGCAAGAGACATCTTCAGCTAAAATATACACAGGCAAATGTGCACGCACGCACGCACGCACGCACGCACGCACGCACGCACGCACACACGCACGCACGCACGCACGCACGCACGCACGCACGCACACACACACACACACACACACACACACACACACACACACACATGCACACGCACACTCACACACACACACACACACACGCGTACACGCACACGCACACACACACACACATGCACATAGCCA
>OOFH01050348.1:0-16850 GCA_900323355.1 Merlangius merlangus | reverse complement strand
TGGGCATCTGGGATAGTAGGCCATACGCTGGGACACATACTATGACTATGTTATTAGAGAATTATTGCATATTTTTGGGGAAAGACTGACACACAACTGTCACTCACGTGATATGGACAGGATGGCACGGAAATCTATTCTGACTAACAGGAGGTCATGTCATGCACCATAGATTGATTAGGACATTGTAGAAATTCTAACAGGTTTTCCGAAGTATGTCAGCTTTGTCCTCTTATCACTCCTTTTACTATCAAATATACCTGCACCTTTGAGGAAGTTGATGGACAGCTATATGCATTGCTGACTGAATCACATCACTTGATAAAATACTTTTATTATTTGTTTTGTCCATACGGAATGAGAACACATATTGTTAAACCCACAGACTTATTCCTTATGAGGGTCTGAGTCAGTTCACTTGATTTTAAGACAACCAAACGAATCAAGGTGATCAAGAAAACAATATAGAACAAACTCCAAAGGGTCATCAAACAAGAACAGCTCTAGATCAGGGTCCTGGAAATCTAGGTGAGCTATGTATGTGTTGGGAAGCAGCTTTCATCTATCATATATCTGTTCGACAGCAGCATATAGTTAAAGTTTGCCCTTCCTCACATGTCATGGTTTGGAGAACAAGCAAACTGCACTGTTTATATCATGCAACGATGACAAGACAAATATAGGTCTATTTTACTTCCTTACGTCGAAAGATCAGTGATATATTCCCAACCAACCCATTTGTGTAGACCTAAATATATATTTTCTGACCAAAAAAGTAGTCATTTTTATGACATTATTATTATTTTAATTAGGATACAAGTATAGTTTAACCCACTGATTAAATACAGTCTGACACAATAAAAAAAAGTTTGAATTCAGGCCAACACACAGATGTATTGAGCAGCGTTAATGGTAACCCAGCTAAGTGGCCCAATTAGATTAGAAATGGGGCATCTGAGGACTTCAGCAACTTTGTCCAAAGTAGAGTCAGTTTCAATCACCATGATGTATTCCATTATCTCTTTTATTTGTGGTAGTCATAGCGACTTTATTCATCTTCTTTAGTAATCTTATTAACCGTAAACCGAAAACAATACCATCCTATCGAATCCAGCATTGTACCCAATGATTGTAGCCTAGATACATTTCTAGCATCAATTCATCACATCATTTTAGAATCAAGGATTTATTTTTAGGATACTGTTAACAACGTTTAGGATGTTTAAATAGATTAGATACAATAGGTAGCCTAAATGGAATATATACTTCCATGATGATCCATTAACAAGAAGTAGGACGTATCAGAGTGATAGAGAAAATTCTCTCTCTGGCTCTGGGAAGTATTATAGAAAGTGGGGTACAATCATGGACCTATAAAGAAACACAGCTGGTACAATGATACCAATTGTCCATACTTCAGATACTGTAACCATAGCATACAGTGTAGTCAAGAATGCAAGAAATATAAAAAAGGCTTCCTAGTTAGGGCTGCCTAGTACCACCTTCCTATAAAGGCAGTATGACTCAACCCACAGGCTGTGCAATCAATCCTGGAGAAGTTGGTAACTTTTACTTTGAAGGATCCATCTCCTGGCGAGATTTCCTGTTAGTTACCATGTGATCCAAGACCACGCCCTGGTTGCGATGGAAGCGTCGCTATGCCACCGCCCCACCGGAGAAGTCGCGTTACTCTCTAACCATTTGCTTTACGACAATTAATGTTGTGTGAATGTGTCATCATGAAGTTATCGGAGATGAACACGTGTTTCGTTTCCTTCAAGTTTCTTTGCTACTTTTTTGTTGCGCTCCCTGGCCATGAGAGACCAAAGCGAGATTAATTAGCATGCAAGCTAGCCAATTGTAGCTTCCCTGCAACTACATCTAACGTTACTTGTGACTGGTAAGAACCTGCCTTATAATGTCCGTCATGAACTATACCTCCTCCCCCTTTCTAACATTAAACGAACACCTATTTTCCTTGTGTTTGCGTGAGTGTGTGTATCTGGAACAATGCATGGATGTATAGCAGGCATTTTTCCTAGGGGGTGTTTTTGTGACTAATTGCATGTGACAGTAAGGATGCTGCCCTAATTGGATTTCAGTCCTCCCTTTCCTGTCGTTTGTCTGGCGAGTTTGCGCGTGTGTGTGGCTGCACGCAGTTTGGTTTAATCTGCCCGTGCACGGCGGCTGCGGGCCAGACCCTTATGCAAGCTTTGGCCGTTACATATTTTAGGGAACTTAGCGATGAATTTAGAAGACATTGCTAAGCATGTTTGGTATTAGACAAAAGCAATTAATCACTAACCCAAATGACTAACGTCTAATTTTGACGTATCATTTTCGTGCGAATTTATACTCAAGATGATTCACTCTGCCTGTGTTTTGTTAGTGGGGTTGCTGACATGGGGAAACTACAGAGCAAGTTCAGAAAGAGGTCACAACTGTACAGGTAAGTAAACAATGGTAGTCTTTCTTGAATAGGCGTTATGTTTATGTTGACTTTAACCGGTACTTATAGAGGTGTTTGTGTGGGTGGGTGGGATTGTTTTCTTGTGCAGGGCGTCTCAGAGGGGTGCAGCAGATAACTCGTCTGACAGTCAAGTCTTGCAATATGAACTTGCTCATCAGGGATCCATCAATACTGTCACAAATCTCAGCCCAGATCTGTGTGTATCTGGAGGGAGTGACCAGGTAACACAATAAAATGACTAGCTACTACAAGATAACAGCACCTGTTCCTCACCCCGATGTGAAGTAGTTTCATCAGTACGTAGATGTCTGGCAGTGTGTTTATATGTGTGTGCAATGCACGATGATGTGCATGACCTCTTCACTCCCTTCAGGCAGTGGTTGTGTACGACTGGAAACAAGGACGGATGTGTCAGTCGTTCCAGGGTCACACCCGAGAGGTTACCAAGGTAACGATACTATATCAGTACTTGTGTGCACCTGTCAACACATTTTGTTTGTTCGTCATTTCATTTGAATACATTAATTGTATTAATACTCTCCTTGCGCCTCTTTTCTCTCTTTTCATCACCTTGTCTCCTCTGTTCTCTAGGTTCAGTGTTATGCGGGTAGCACATGGATCTTCAGTGCCTCCCGGGATAAGAGTGTGTTAATGTGGGATCTGGACCAAGGAGACGAACCCATTCAGGAGTTCTGTGGTCATGAATTGGTGGTCAATGGACTTGCTGTCAGCCCTGGTACAGTACACATGCACACGCACACACACACACACACACACCAGACAATTAATGTAAACTTGCGTTACCTGTCCCCCAGAGATAACTAGGGTCCAAATCTGTAATGAACAGCTTACTAACCCTGACCCGTGGTGGTGTGTATCTCCGTGCAGAAGGGAGGAAGCTGTGCAGTGGTTCCCGTGACAACTGGATGTGTCTGTGGGACATTGAATCTGGCCAATGTGAACAAAGGCTCAACATCTCCAGAAATCTGGTGAGAAATTAATTTGTTTTAAAATAGAAACATGCTTAAAACAATATAAAAGCAAATCCCATTGGTGTTGAGTACCGTACTAATATTATATTGTATCATCATAATCTTAAATCCTTATTTAGTTTGTCCAAATAGGCATATTGGCCTGCACATCAGATGTGGGATGTTCTCATATATAAGTAATAGCTAAAAATACAAATAAAGTATAATTCTTCCATTTCTGTTACTTGTTGGGTGACACTGTATCTTTCTGTTGTTTGTTAACAGGTGACTCATGTGTGTTGGGTACCAGGAAGCTCGTCATTAGTCCAGAGTTCAGAGGACAAAACTATCAGGTACCGTAAGAGTCAATTACTACTTCACTTAATCTGTATGATTTTCCAGTACCTCATACCTATATACAGCCCCGGAGGACATAACAATCCCAAATGAGAAACATTACACTTAAATCCTAGGCACTCAAAGGGCCAGTGGGAACAGAAAGATGTGTCACATGACTGATATCAAGGCGTATATAGACGAATGCATAGGTATGCACATATATTATGATTTGAGGGCCTGATGAGTTGGATGATGAGGTGGAGGAGTTTTAGTTATAGTTGAGCTATAGTTGATCTTTGTTTTTTTGTATGCCTGTACACATCATTATTATCAGTGAATGGGTTGAGTTGTAAATGTGCGCACGCATCGATGAATGCAGGGTTTGGGACAGCCGTTCCTGGCAGGTGACCAACACATTTCCAGCCAAACAATACATCCAGACCCACTGTGACGTTTGTCCCAACGGAAACTACCTGGTGTCCAGCAGCAACGGCTTCGGGGGCCAAGGGTGTGAGGCTACGGTAAGAGCACACATTCTAGCAATGAATCTGGCACATTGAAAGCGCCTATGAGGAATACATGACGGATACGCCAAGAAAAACCACATTTTCATATAAATGCATGTAAAAGCGTTCTGTGAAATCTCCACAGTGATTATGTCCTGTCATGCAGAATGAATAATATTGATCCGTTGTTATGAATGTGTTTCGCCGTCATTGTAGCTGTGGGATCTACGACAGCCTGGTTGCAAGGTGGTGGAATACAGGGGGCACATCCAGACCACCGCCTGCTGTGTGTTTCTGCCGACTGGTCCCTCTGGCATATCCCGGGTGGCCACCTCCTCCCATGACGGCTCCCTCAAAATCTGGGATCAGAACACTGCCGGTAAATAGCCACGCGTAGAAGCGTGAAGCCAAGTGTTTCCGGACATGGGGCTTTGGACCCGTTTTGGGTCGCCTGACAATGCATATGTGGTCATGTGAGAGTGGTGATTTACATGCAATGTTCTTTTTATTTAGATCTTTTAAAATAGTACTGTATGTGCAAACAGGCTTGCCTTTTGATTGATACTGCCTTTTACACAACCTCCAAATAAACTCTGGAATCAGTGTTTGGTTAAGAACACATTGAAGATTGCGAGAATTATATCTGGGTAATGTCTGGCTTACAGTGCTTGTGTGAAAGGCCTATTAGTGTGTAAAAGTAGATCATTAGCACAAAATATAAGAAGTTGGGGTCACATGAATTTCCAGATCTTAAAGTGGTCACGGGCCCATAAAGTGCTGGCTTTAACATTCTCCATATCTCTGTGTTCCTGTTCCCCCTCCAGCCTGCATGGGAACATTGACGCTGGACGGTGCCGGCCCCCTGGTGTCTCTGGCTCCCAGCGACCCCAGCAGCCTACTGTGTGCCAGCTTCAACGCTGGGATCCACTTCATTCAGGTGGACGAGGTTTCGGGTCAGGGTTCTGGCCCTGGCGGTTCGGCATTGGACATAAAAGTAGTTGCTCGCTTTTAGTATAAACTCGCACCACCTGGTAGAATGATTTTTTAATGTTGATAGTTTTTTTTATTTGTCTTTGAAGGATTTTTTGATTATGGTTGTGTGGGTTGTGACAATTTGGCAGGTTGGTGGGAAGGAAAGCTAATGCTTTGAACATGACGTCCATTTTGTTTTGCTCCAGTGTTTATTCGAAGCCGTTAATCTCTTGCTGCCAATTTAAAATTTGGTTTGGCCAATTTGGTTTCTTAATGTGAACTATAGGGGAAGTTGTAATTTGCAACTTCGGGATTTGAGTGGCAAGTACAAGGGAGTCGCCAATCAATATTATTTATGGTCGTAATGTCACGTTCGATGACTTGGATTTAGTTATGTAATCACAAAAACGAAGATAAGCTAACACGCTAAACAGTAAATTTCATGTAGTCATGAAAAGTCTGTAGCCCCCACTGCCATTTCATCACAGATGTGAAATCAGTAGTTTCATCAGCACATATCAACGCACATATTTTCCATAGATTTACAATGGTTAGAATATGGGTTTTTGGTGAATCTCAGAAATATTCTTATGTTTAATGAAGAAGAAAAATATATTTCAGTAATTTTAGGGTTTAAATCCTTAACCTTCAGAGAGAAGGGACCTTGATGAAGTAATATCCATTTGCTACACAGGTTTAGTGGTTAACTGATTAGAGAGAGGGAAGGATATCCGTTTCTGTTACGTGTTTCGTACATTGCTTGGTCAAATAACTTGTAGAAAAACATCAACACTGTCTGTGTTGGTTTCGTCCTCTTCTTATTCTTGCTCCAGGGACCAATAACTGACAGCTCACGTAAAGGAAAAATCAGAAATTGCATTTTGTAGTAGGAGGGACTGGAGCAGAACAGATGCTGGCCAATGATAACTGGCATCCTCTCCTAGTCTAATGACTGTCATAGTTATCGTACACATTGTGTAGACAAACAGAAAGCGCTCTACATATTAGTCCTAGTAAAGTATGCAACTCTCTGAACTTGGATTCTGTGTGCCGAGAACTGTGCAAGCACTACTAGCCACCCGAATGTGCTTCTATGTGTTTTTGGTACAACAATCTCAACTTCTTCAAAAATGACTTCAAAAAAGTACATTATAACTTCAAGTTATAATGTACTCCTAATGTGCATTAGGGGTACATTGTAACTGCTATGAGTGATGTATTTCTGGATGCGTGTGTGGACACAATCTTTGACTGTGTCAGAGGGCATCAATTAGCACTGTGTGTACTGACCTTTTAGGGTTAGGGTCGTAATGTTTTAAACTAGGCAATGTGCAATGATAATCAAGAGATCTATATTAACGAGCAGGATGTAATCCTAGTTAGTTGTATTTATATATAGAGTCTACTTGTGATATAAGACTATTTTTCTAAAATATCTTGCTCAGGAAATGTCTTGTCTACGTGTAAATCAGCATTTGATACAAAAAAACGTTTTTATGATTTTTAAAACTTATTTCCTCAATGTACTGGTGTTTTATCTGATTCTCATTTCCTTACATTTGAATGTGGGCTAAACAACGCGTTTAACTTGAACAAAATAAAAACAAGGAACTCAGTGGTGATAAAATTTAATTCATTCACATCTGGACCTCATTTGCACTGTAAGACAACTTTTTTTCCCAAAACCTTACTCAATTACAGATTCAGACACAAACTCAAGTAGACAACAGGGAGACCCGTTTGGTGCTCCTGTCAATAATTCATAGAGGAAATTCTGAATTTTGGAGGAATGAACACGACACTCAGCAAATAACTTAACCATGCATACACTCAAAAAGCTAACATGAGAACATGAAAACCCAAACAACGGCCAGAAAATAAACCGCTTCATTGAAATGAAGACTTAGTTCAGAAAACCAAAAACGGCTTACATGATTTTTTTGCGGATTAACAGGATTCTTGAGTTTTTACACCCAGCTTATTACTTTGCAGCCTCTGCCACACATAATTAAAAATGAACTTTTGATTGGAAGCACCTCTTTTTGGAATATCTAATTCCTTTGCTATTTAATTCTAGGCCCCATTTCATTATCCCCACATGGCACTCTGCGTGGCTACTGTGGTTTGATGTTCTTAAGAGAAGGTGTTCCAATAAGCTGAAGCGCTAATATACTGGGCCATATTGTTCTGGACACCAATATGGTCTTGGTGTCCAGACACCAAGGAAATATTAGAGACTAGCATACCGCATTCATTAAACCGATTTGACCTTCATGTCACAGACGTTCTCTGGCTTCAGCATCTCATGCTGGAAAATAAATCTGAAAATTCAACATGTTCTACAATAAAAATTGACAAGAATATATATTACATATCTGAATAACACAGCGCTAGGGTCAGGCAAGTATTTCAATCTTTGCCGACAACACCATCAACACAAGTTAAGGAAATAGATATTGTAGAAGATAGTTACCGGTATTTAAAATAGTGCAATGGGAAGTCAGGGTTAATAGAGATCATTACAAAGAACACAAGAGGTGGTATGCAAGAAGAACCAAAACACAGCAACTACACATTATCGTGTGCGTCTCAATTGGAACAACTAAATAAATATTCTGTAAAAAATACAGTACTGTGAAGAATGAAGGCCAAAACAATACAAAATAAAAGGCAGATGTGATGACCCAAAACAAAAAAAGTTTTGGTAGTCGTTTTCCACAAAAATGTCACGCAGGTTATTTAAACAGTTTTACGGAAAAAATATTAGAAAAATAATAGGCTGTTTTGTTTCACATTTTTAAAGCTAATCCATTTAACTAACATTCAAGTCCAAGAATGATTAAATGAGAATGAGATATGTTCACGATCACAATGTTTCCGGAAGAAAAATGACAACTAAATTCCACGTACAATATCTGACCATCTGATTACAGTATGAAATTCCAATGGATATCACTGACTCAATAATATCAATCCATCTGGTTTTTATTTATAACTTCATTTGAAAACCCATCAGCTTTAACTATTAGGTCAACTCAAAAGGTAATAGAAAGACATTTGGACAGCAATAAAAAGGCCATGCTAGTTTTTCAGGACACAAGAGTATGTTGAAAAATGCGTCGGTATGCAATGGCAACACCATGAGCACTATCCCTTAGTACATGTGAAGCCTAGTCAACTCTCCCATTCTTCCTACTCGACACATCGTTTCCCTCTCAACCGCTGTATATTTAGGATATTAAATCCAGATGACATTTGTATCCAATTGTATTTTTGTATTTAATATTATGCTTATGTCCCTGAGATAGCGTTGCCTTGTGTCATTTCCATTAGTTTGCCTTATCCAGTGCATGTCCAAAGTTCAAACAGTGACAACACCCATATCCCAACAATGCACCCAATTACATGAGTAACCTGCGCGATAACTTGTACAAAATACCAGTAAATGCAGTAAGAAAAAGGGGTTCCTGATACCTGCTCTTATGGAAACTAATGTCACAATATTCTGTGGCATTAACAGATAAAACGGAACTGAGAGGGTAAATAAAATGGAATTGTCTGACATGAGAGCTTGATGGGAATGGTAAGAAAGATGGTTGGGTAACCACACACACACTTTCCAAAAGGGAAAGACAAAGTTGATAAAAACATTCATGACCTAGGGGATATTCACAATCATTTAAAAAGAAACCAACTTCATATAATATGTTGTCGTTATTACAAACCTGGATCTATTCCAAGTGTCACGATGCATACCAGATTGAGAGTTTTTTCTGACAACTGTTGTACAAATCAGTTTCAAAAGGAAAATGTGTTATTAATACCTTGTACCGCAAATGGACCTAACCTTAGGAACATTTCAGTCAAAATACTCGATATAAATAGAGTGCCAGGTGTAAATAAACTGAAAGCTATACCTATTATTTTGTGACATTTGCCTAAACTATCGTTCATCATCGTTTCAAATGGAGATTTCACCGAAACTCAAGAACAGCAGTGTCAACACTGAGTTATTGCCGTCAAATGTGCCCATGGGAACTCCTAACCTATCACCCCCAGAATCCCCCGCGCCAACCCCCCTGCACATCCCACCCTCTACTTCTCTGCTGATCGGTCCATGCTGTCCATGACGCGACACAGCCTGATGTTGAGCAGCCTGACCTGGGTGTCCAGCTGGTCGATCTTCTCCTCCAGGGAGCCGGCCCCGCCGCCGCCGCGGCGCCAGAAGGCGCCAACGGGCCCCGTCATGAAGTACACCGCCATGACGAAGCACAGCGGCAGCACGGCGCGCTCCGGGTCCCCCTCGAACTTCTGCAGGATGTAGAGGCAGGCCATGGCGAAGAGGAACACCCGCACCGCCCAGAAGAAGCGGCCGAACACCGAGTGGAGCAGGTAGTAGAGGCCGCTCAGGAAGAGGGACAGGCACCAGTAGGCCAGCAGCACGGCGGCCACCAGCAGCAGGGCGCGGGCCGGGGAGTTGGTCAGCGAGGTGGGGCTGAAGTAGTGGCTCATGTTGGAGGCTGGGAAAGGCAAGGCAATGTGAGTCATGGAGCGGCCTTTCAAATAGACATTTAAGAAAGGGACATCATTTCACTATGAAGGGCACTTTTAAATCTATATCAGAACTTTTATCTGGACACTAAAACACTCCACACGGTCTGTTAAAAACATTCTCACAGCAGGAATTCTATATTTAGAATTCCCTTTTTATATAGCCCTCCACCGATCGTTCATCTACGGCAGATAGTACACTGAGTAGGTAGGTTGATAAGGAATGTAATGGCTAATCAACATCACACCTTGTGGTATGAGATCCTTTAAAAAAGAACAATCATTTACTAAATTAATAATTACGCATAAGAAGTTTAACATAAACGTACAATCGATGCCCATGACATCCAGCAGATCTGTCCATATCTTCCAGATAGAGTCGACAAAGCCGTCAACTCCATGGACAAAACGTTCGGTTGTCTTGGAGAAAAACTGAAAGAAAGATGCATGTAATTAAGTAAATGCAATTTTCAGTACTTGGTTGAGGGAGACAGTTTTTTCACTAGGTGATGTGGCAATGAGGTAGAGCTATTGGTGGCAGTTAGAGAACAAACATGTCACAATTTCCCCATTATGGGATGTTTTGGACAAATTATAACTGCTGCCGTCATGGCCAATGGGGTTGCGCCGTGTGTAAACTACGTCATAAAGCCGAGTTTCTTTGTTTTAGGCAATAAAACCAATAAAATATGTTCGTTTTATTTTTAAGTCAAATAATTAAAAATTGTTTTAGCATTGCTTGTGCGGGATGTCAAGCTTAACCTCAAAATGGCAACCGTAGATGAGTGTCCACTGACCTACTCCAATTCAGTAACTGAAAACCTCCCTCACTGCTTACTTATAATCGGTCACATGGTCTTGATAATTGTTTAATGCACATTTTACCAACCTTGTACAATCCTCGAATATTTTCTTCGCCGAATACATTGCTAAGGGTCTGGTAGATACCGTTCGCCGCCCGGCGGAAGCTGTTCTGGTTGCTGGAGTCTTTCCTGTTCCTTGCAGCCTCCGCCACACAGAACAAAGACACCAACACACACGACAGCACTGTCACGATCTTTAACCCCTTCATATTACAGAGTAGTCAACGACTAATGGAGTAAGGATTTCGTGTAAGTGATTGGAAATAAATGAATGGAAAGCAGGTGGCCCGATGACACCGAGGAAGCAGATGACAGCGGGAAACTAGATGTGATGCTAGCAACAGAGTCTTCTTCGAGGGATACGGTTGACCCGTCACGCTCCTCAAGTCCACTGCGCCCCCTATCGGCATGGCATCACTTGCCGAATTTATTTTCAACTTCAACCTTTCATGATTTTTATTCTTCAGCTTCATATGTTAACACCCTCGTTTTAAATGAACAACATGGGTCTTTATTAGCCCACTTTATCTTACCCCCCCCGCTCCTATTATATTCACTGTAATCACTTTAAATCATCACGTTTACTAAATTATTAATTAGTTCGTATGCATTACTGTAAAGTAAAGTCTATATATTCAAAAAAATGCACATTATTCGTTTAGTTTTCAAGCATGATTTTAAAATAAATCATTATAATTTGTCATATGGCCTATTCTCTTTCGCCAGGTGGCGGTATTGAGCCATTTTGAACACTTCTAAACCTGTTTGGGACATTAGCAATCCCTATTATTCATCATTTAGTCTTTCAAGACAATCAAACAACAAACCAGCAACATACAATTATTAAATAATTGGTCATGGGTTCATTGTTTTATTTCCACGTGTGCAGTGGTAAAATGTTATAGACACGCCGCGCGTTAGTACGCACATTATGCAGCGTGTCCAAGCAACGACGCTCACAAAGTAACAGCGCCCAGTGAGAGAGAGAGAGACAGTGGACGAATGTATTCGATAGAGATCAGAAAGAAAAGAAGACAGTCGTTTTAGCGATGCATTAATCCATCAATCAATTAACTCGAAGCCTAGTAATCAACATGTATGGACGTGCTCAAAGAGTAACGTTCTCCACCGTGGGCAGTACACCTGCCGAAGTCGGACCAGGGTCATACGACGTTATCCCAAACAAACATGCTAAATCAGGTATTATTTGCTGTTTCGGTAGATACAAATGTATTTGAAGTTGTTATATAATGTTGTAATAATCCACTTGACTATTAAATGTCCCCAGATTGCTTTGCCCCATTCCTCTCCCTGGCCGGCCGAGGTTCCGCGTTCAGCATGTCCAGTGAGTGCATGTTCTTTCCTGGACCTGGACAGTATGACTGCTCACAGTTTAAGGTAGGCTATCCGTTCACACTTGTACGTCTCTAGCGTCATAACAACGGATGATTCCATTGTATTAGTAGTTTGAAACAGTTTCACAGTTCACAGTTTAGGCTCCTTAAGAACACCCATTCTTATTAACGTTTCTAAATATCAGCAAATTTCACATATTACAGAGCAATAGGCCTACAGACGGACGTAAAATAAGTTTTAAAATATTACTCAATAGGCCTACTATAATCCAATATTTATGATGTGGTAAATAGTTTTTTAAAAAACCTGCCCTTTAAAAAAAATATTACCATTATAGACAATACGTTTAAGGATGCTCCTACTATTCAATACCATGAGTGCATATTCAAATGAAACTAAACAATGCAAGGCAGGAAACACATTTTAGAACACATTTTTTACATTCAGGACATTTCATAAACTTTTTTAAGAAAATAGTGACCAATGTAGAATAAAAAACACTGTCTCGTGAGCATCCCTCTCATCTGGTGTCTTTCCTTTCCCTACAGTCCAAGATCCAGGGTGGTCAGACTCTTCAGAACCGCACCAGGCGCTTTCAGGAGCAGCTTTCAGAGGGCCCTGGCCCCGGGGCCTACAATGTACTCCCAGCCTCGGGGAACCTGCTAAGAGCCAAGTCAGCCAAAGAGCGGCTGGCTAGGAGGGGCCTTAATAGTTTGGTATGCAATATTAAGTAACGCTAATAGAAGCTGATTGCTAACCATTGCAGGAAGGAGGGATCCCTCTTCTGTTCCTTCTGAAAAGTTTGGGGAGTTCCCCAACCCTAACCCTAACCGCAAGCAGGTCCGAGCAAAATTAAGAGTCAAGAACACACTAATGCAAGATATATAAATATGACAAATAATTATGAAGGAAAGATGTTGATGAAGATTTTCCACTTAATGCAATACTGTGCGTCGGCTTTCAGGTGAGCTGCAAAGCGAAGGCTGAATGTCATGTTCAGCTTGTTCATAATGCTCTAATCAGGGTTCGAACTCTCAACCTAAGGATCAGCAGTATAAGCCATTATCCTGTTGAGCCACTGACATTCCTGAACTGGCCTCATTCACATAGGGAAAAACTTCGATTTATAAGCACACAACATCAAGAAAACTCAGCATGCACACATTTCAATTAAGGGCTTTCTTAAATTAGTATAAATCTTTTTTTTAAATAGCGCCACCTTTGGGTGTAGTACCACAATTTGTGATTATGGATAGTGGGGGGCATTAGTAATGGTATCCACCTAATAATAGTTGTATGTTTTTTATACAATAACAAAATGGTCATATAAGCAAAACTTTATAGAAGGCTCCAACTTTATTTTTTTGGAACTAAATAAAACAAATTCTGTTTGATGATTTTTGTGAGGCTTGGTCTAAAGATTTTATGTGGCGATTTTGCTGAATTTTTGATTATTTTTGTAGCCTGTGAATCTTTTTTATCATGTTTGGCTTTAACATGAAATGGTGGGAAAAGTAAACAAACAGGGTTTTATAGATGCATCTGATTCTAGAGATTAATATTATGTTTTTTTTTTTGAGTCCAGGTCAATCTGGTGAGGAGAAATAAGCCTAATTCATGATTTTTTTTACAATAGCGCCATCTTTGGGTGCAGTACCACACATTTGGGTTTATGGGTAGTGGGGGTTATTGTTTGTTGTTATTAAAATTTCAAGACTTTTTGACTTACGGTATAGGCTGCAGTATGACTTTTACAGAATTTGAGGGGAAAAAAAACGTTACAGAAACAGTAGGGGACCAAGCAGCTTCGCTGGTCCGACCCCTAACAAGGCAGAGTGCAGGCCAGTGAAGGAAGGCGTCTATATTAAGTGGTTTTTGCAAAAGTTCTGTCGGCGGTTTTCAGCCCCTTTTCGCTGGCTGACTAGAATGAGTCACCCAGGGCAGTGGCAAAGGGACTGATGACCTCTTATATCAAATTAACATTTAGAGCTCTGGCTCAGCTACAATTGAGACCTAAGCGACACTTGTAAAAAGGCTTTTCCATTGGAAGATGTTTTCACATAGTGCAGTTTAAAAAATATAATTTGAGAAATTATTTAGAGACTGCAAAATATATCTTAGTGATATCATGTCAGGACTAACACAAGAAGCTGATATTTTAATGGACGTATTTGTTTTGATCCTTTTTCGATAAGTTCCCTTTCTTTTACTTTCTGTCTGATCTCCCGGTCTCTCGCTCCCTGTTTCTCTTGTTTTTCTCTTCCCCTCTCTCGATCTTTGCAGGGTCTGCAGGCAGTCCCCAACCACGTGCGACTGGCCTCCAAGGCAGGCATCCCGTCTATCCCGTCCCCGGGCCAGGCCTATGGCTACCAGCACGACTCGATGGGCGCGCTCTGTAAGCAGCCGCCCCCGGCCAGAGACGTCACCCTGGGCCCGGCCTTCTACAACCCACTGCTGGTACTGCAGTATATATCACCTTCCCAGACACACATGCACTAATCTCACACACTCACACACACTCTCACACAAACACACACACAGTTATTTAGTGTGTTAGAGAATTTACCAGAGGATTCATTGCTGTGCGTGTGTGTCTGAGAGCACCGACTCTGCCCATGAGATGTGGTCCATTAGCGGCAGGCAGATCTAATGCACATCTTTTGAACCCTCCTAACTTATTTCCATAGCTAATGAATGCGGGGCCACTTAAAAAAAGTCACAGCATTAATGATGCTCACCCATTATACACGGCAACAAAGAGGGCCATTAGGAATTTTTCTTTAATCCATATTATAATATTCACATAAAAATGCCCGGGATGAGGCCATTATTCACTGCTTAATGACCAGGGGGAGAAGTAGAGGTGTCCTTGAGTGGTGGGTCGAGGTTGAGTCAACATGCGGGCAGGGAGGAAGTGGGGGCCGTGACTTCGGAGCTCCCAACGCCTGCATCAAAACGTCCCGCGAGTTTCTCTATTCCATTACTTTTCTGCTTGGTTTGAATCCACCTTTTGTGTGCCGGTACATTATATCGTGCACATCATCAATATTTAATTGTTTTCTGCCTCTCCTGTCAATCATTGGGGATTAAAGCATCTACTCAAAGCCTAATTGTTATTATGAATAAACAGATTTTGCTGAGTAAACTATCCACATAAATATTTTTCTGTGTATTGACTGACACAATGGAACCACTAGTCAGCAGTCTGTGGGTTGGCAGTGACAGATCAGCTGACAGCCTTCATAAACTATTTAAATGAGTGCCGGTGAGAATGGTAGAAGAAATACATCAGAAGACATATTGAATCACCTAATCATGACCCCCATAGGTTAGATGAAAACATCTAAGTGGTCTTTTTGGGGCTGTGAGGCCAAGGCAGGAGGGGGAATTCTGAGGTAACTTGGAGAAATGCCAACAGCCACATGTGCAGACTCAAATGTACTTGAACATCTTCAGAGGAATTTTGAAAGTCCCTTTGTACCATTTAATCAAAGTGGAAAGACAGTGTTTGTACCCCAAGCAGCGTTTTTGTTGGTTTGTTTTTAAAGCCCTCCTTGATGACATCACTAGACAGTTGTGTGAGTGCTGAACTCAATGTCATCTGTGTTATGGCTTAAGCTTGTTCAACTTGTGTTTGTCTGAGACTCCGAATGCTGATGCCAAACTGCTTCCAGTTCTTTTGGCACATCAACAACCCCGTTCCCTCTTTGTTCTTATCAAAAACATATCAAAACATCCCAGAGGGCATAAGCCCAGATATTTTCAACAATGACTTTCTAAGTCGGGATAAGGAGAAAAAAGAAAGAGTGCTCCAGAGTTCTCAAAGCGCTTCATAGTAACGGAAGTTTTTTTGGAGAGAAAACTTGGGCTGCCATGTGGAAGATACGTCAATTGCCATAATTCATTTATTTAGAAACTTGTAATGCTTCCAGCACAAAATAAATGACCTTCATGGTCTATAAACAAGTTTCGATATCTTGTGGAGAATACACATAACGGCTTTACTCCTCTTTGTTATTTTCACAGTTACATAGAAAATCCATAAAGGGGACTGAAAAGTAACCGCAGATATTTTTCCTTTGTTCTCCCTGATATTATACTTCTCGGGTGTGTCGATATTTTCCAGTCCAAGGGAACATCCTTCTGCTCCCCATCTTATCTTTAAAACATGCAGAGCCCAGCTGAAAACACCACACACCCTCCACATTTGGAGGATCGTTCAATGGGTCTCGGCCATGACCATTCGCCTATCTTTCCCCTGCCATCCACAAGCTAGTATCTTGAAAACACAGTGGAGACACTAATTGCCTCCTCCTATACTCTGATAGCCTTTCTAGGGCATTCAACTGTGGAGGAGAGGTGCGCGAGTGGACCTGACAGCTCCGTAGCGAAGCCTTGATGTTTAGCTTGGGGAGATAAGGGAAAGACGGAGGGTCTCAGCCCGACCCTGACATACTTGCCTGAAATTCTTGTTTCATTCAGCCCTGGTGTCTTGCCGTTTATTCTCTCCCTCTCTCCCTCTCTCTTCTCTTTCGCTCTCTGTTTCTCTTTCCCACATCCTAGTCAGAGCAAGAGAGTTCTGTCCATAAATATAAAGGCGTCCATTTCGGGAACATGACCGGGAAGAGAGCGGAGGTGAAGATTTCCGAGGGCCCAGGTCCGGGAAAGTACCAACTAGACCAGTGAGTACCACACCACTTTCAACAGCCAATCACATTCGAAACGTACAGCAGTGTTCACCTGTTAATAAGGTGTCTATTTTGGTGCACTCACACATTTGAAAAGATCATTATTCTCAAATATTTGTATTCGCCGATCATCT
>OOFH01050341.1:0-10041 GCA_900323355.1 Merlangius merlangus | reverse complement strand
GGCCGTCCCTCGCCCTTCAGCCCCGCACATAGCCGTGGGCGAGAGCGTGTCTGACGTCCAGGCGAGGGTCCAGAGGTCCAGCGTCCACGGCCAGGCGTCCGTGTCCGCCCTCCCCACAGGACAGTACACCCTGGAGGGAGGGGCGCCAGACGACGCGTCGAAGCGCAGCGTCCACGGACACCCCTCCCAGGCGGCGGTGCAGCTGGGGGGCGGCGACAGCGCGAGGAGAGGCGACGACGTGCCAGAGCCTCTCCGTGCGACGGCTGTGCAAACAAGCTCCCTGATGGCGGTTGGAAACACATTGGAGGCAAACCAGCAACCACAGACGGGAACGGCTCCTGTTCCTGCGGAGGACGCTCCCGCTTCTGCATCTGGGTCGTCGGTGGAGACCAGCTCTGTGCAGGACGCCGGAGGCCTTCAGGCCAAAAGAGATCCCCCTCTCCTGGCTCCCTCTCTGTCTGGGCCTCCGGCGGCTGCGGGTCAACGTCAGGATTCGGCCGCTCGTTTCAGCATCGGCGAGTCTGACGGGATTGTGCCGCTTCCCTCCCAAAACCCTCACGGCCACGCCTCCGATTCCCAACTGCGGGCCGGAGCGCTGGTCTCCGACGACGCCGTTCCCTTCCCCTCTCCCGGCGCCCACGGTCACTCGTCCGACGCCCACATCCAGGTCAGGGAGAACGTCTCTGAGTTTGTCGCCCTGCTCCCGGCTCCCGGAGCACACGGGCACGCTTCGGACTCCACCCTCCAGACGGGATGCGTCGTGTCCGGTACCGAATCCAGGCCGGGATCTCTGCCCGGTGGCCCTCAAGGCCACTCCTCTGATCCCCAACTGACAGCCGGAGCGCTGGTCTCGGACAACGCCGTCCCCCTCCCCTCACCCAGTGTCCAAGGACTCGGGTCGGACACCCACATCGAGGTCGGAACGAACGTCGTCCCTGATTCTGTCGCCCCTTTACCTGTTCCCGCCTCCCTTGCGGTCGACGCCCACATCGAGGTCGGAGCGAACGCCGTCTCCGGGTCCGTCGTCTCCGGGTCCGTCGTCTCCGGTTCCGTCACCCCTTTACCTGTTCCCGCCGCCCACGCGTCAGACGCCCACGTCAGGGTCAGCGACGGTTTGGTGGCACAGGTCTGCGCTCCTCTCCCCTCTCCCAGTGCTCACGGCCACGCCTCCGACGGCCACATCCAGGTCGGGGAGAACGTCTCCGACTTTGTCGCCCTGCCTCCCACCCCTGGGGCACACGGCCACGCGTCGGACTGCATCCTCCAGGCCGGATGCGTCGTGCCCGGTACCGAACCCGCAACGGGACCTCTGCCCGGGAGCGCCCACGGCCACTCCACTGACTCCACCCTCGGCGGGGGCTGTGTTGTTTCGGGGGTCGACCCCGCCACCGCGCCTCTGCCCGGCAGCACTTACGGGCACGCTTCAGATTCGACCTTGAGGGATGGGTGCGTGGTGTCCGGAACGGCAGCACAAGCCTCGCCACTTCCGGGAAGCGTTTTCGGTCACTCTTCCGATTCGACCTTAGGTGTGGGCTGTGTCGTTTCCGGAGCAGCAGATCAAGCTTCGGCGCTCCCGGGAAGCGCTTTCGGCCACGCTTCGGACTCCACCCTCGGTGTCGGCTGCGTCGTGTCCGGAGTAGGGACACCGGCGTCGACGGTCCCGGGCAGCGCTTTCGGCCACTCTTCGGACTCGGCTTTAGGCGTCGGGTGCGTCGTCTCTGGAACGGCAGCGCACGCCGCTCCACTTCCGGGTAGCGCTTTCGGGCATTCCTCAGACTCCACCCTCGGCGTCAGCTGCATCGTGTCCGGAATGGCGACTCTTTCCTCGCCGGTCCCGGGGAGCGCTTTTGGACATTCTTCGGACTCTGCTCTCGGCGTGGGCTGTGTGGTTTCAGGAAGTGCGCCGCTCGCGTCGCCGATCCCGGGATCCGCTTTCGGGCACTCGTCGGACTCGGCGTTGGGTATCGGGTGCGTGGTGTCGGAGTCGGAGCCTATACCCGCTCTACCAACAGGGAATATCCACGGGCACTCCTCCGACTCGACGCTGGGGATTGGCTGCGTGGTGAAGGGCGGAGTTCATGGGGAGCCAACCGGACCACACAATGACCAAGGTAATCAAGCTAGTGTGAGGCTACTCATGCATACTGATATACTTAATATAATATAAAAATTCTAATATAATTTCCCTGTCCTTTTGTGATGGGCTACGTCTGTGTTGTCAGCCAGGGGGATTAGTTTTGCTTGGAGCCGTGGTTCACTGATGGAAAAAGAAAATGTTAGTACTTGATATTCATTAAAAATGGAATTGAAACCACTGAACCAAGGCTACCTCCTGTGTTTGAACTCTGTTGGCTTGAGTGCGCCGATTTATTTTTTATTTATTTGAGTTATTGTATGATATTTGTATGCATCTGTTTAATTAAAATATTGTTCTCTCTCTTTCTCTTTCTCTTTCTCTTTCTCTTTCTCTTTCTCTTTCTCTCTCTCTCTCTCTCTCTCTCTCTTTTTTTTCTCTCTCTCTCTTTTTTCTCTCTCTCTCCGTCTCCAGGAGGCCGGGCCGCCCTGCTGGGCCTGTCCCTGGGCGAGCTCTCGGAGCAGGACTACCTGCTCTCGCTGGCCGTGCAGTACGAGGTGGAGACCTACGAGGACTGCTCCAACCGCATGTGTGAGTCGAGGTTTCCCAGGTCCAAACATCCTTTGCAGTCTGCGCCACGGCTCGGGGAAACAATAGATTGTCCTTGAGAGCTGAATGCACTTTGGATATGCTAGCCACTAGGTGTACAAACACAGCGTGCGGTGCATACTGAACCATCTATCTCCAAGAGACACAGTGGTGCACAGATGCATGTCTGTATGTATAATGTATGAGGGTTGGAAGGAAAATATTGATGGTGTTAGGACGCAATTCCTTTTTTTTTAATTTTTTTTTCTTAACAAAACTTTATTGATTGTCAAAAGTTGATTGTCTGGAAAGAAGGGGTGTGTCATAAGAGTTTCAGTTCAGCCCGCCCTTTGTCTTACAGTTCATAAGGTTGTATTATGGTTGCGTTTAGCTGGTTGGCTGGTACATCAGTTTGTATAGGGCTTGTTCATCAGAATGCATCATGGGATTCTTTATTGGCCGTACTCGGCCATCCTGAGAGGACTCAAGAGACTGTCAAACCCTAAAGCGTCGTTAATATACTGTAACCTAGGCTAATGACATTTTCATTTTGGCCTATTTTCGCATGAGAAGCGCAGCGGCAATTTCAAAAACAACAATGTCCCCCCCCCTAATGAGAAATATATTTTAATTTTAATATTTTTGGATTCACTACTAAACAAAGACCAAAAGCACATTACTACCAACACAATGAGCGACACCCTAAAGCTCCTATGCTTCCTGAAACGGAGGCGGTAATTGCTATGAGATGATGTACAAGCTCTATAATAAGTGTATCTGTCGCTTCATCTTAATATAAACCAAATCTCTCCCTATGAGCAGCCAAACGGCTCTCCGTAATATCTCATAGTATCCCCTTAGCCGTTTATTTTCACCAATTAAAAAACAAGGTCAACGCTAAACAGCGCTAAGCACTGGAGAGCAGATGAATACCGTGCACGAACTGCACTCGTTTATGTGTAGGCTTATGACCTTGCCGTGTCTGATGTGTACTATGTCCCAGTGGGTCGTTGAATCACTCCTCTTCTTACAGTATATTGCTAAATTCTTTCCGAGATGCAACTCTTAAATATGTAGAACCTTAACCTACCTGACCTTTCCCTTTTTTGTGTGTGTGTGTGTGTGTGTGTACATGCGTGTGTGTCCGTGTACATGCGTGCGTCCGGGCCCCTCGCCTCAGCGGCCTCCCCAGAGTGCCAGCTCCTGAAGCGTCTCGCCGGCGGGCCCCGGGGCCTCCCCGCCGACCCCACACTCCAGAGCGCCACAGACACCACCTCCATCCAGCTGAGCGAGATGGTGTCGCTGCCGGTGCTCATGAAGCACTCCGTCACCGGGCCCCTCATCACACAGTCAGTATCTCCCCCTGTCTTTCAGTGACTGCGTCCTGTATGCAAGGCGTGGTCAGGGGCCCCTGAGTTTCTCTCTGCGTGTCTTTCAGTGACTGTGTCGTGTATGTCTGACGCGGTCAGTGGGTGCTCCCCATTTTTATTTCACCGATCAGATAAAGGATTTGTGTTCATGACCACAAGCTCACTGTTCAAGGCTCAGGTGGTTTCTCTCTGTTCAAGGCTATTTTATTTTCAACACAGCGTGCATGATATCGGACAGAAATTTAAGCGAAAAGTTCTAAACGACATTCTCCACACACATACCGTAGCCCCATGTAATGCTAGTCGAATCATCGCTGACCTTCATGTCCAAAAACCTGTGGAGGGCTCTGAGAGGACACGAAAATCCGTAATCCACCTTTACAAAAAGAAAACTAAAATAACCTTGCCTGAACTCACCTGGGCTGTATCACTCGGCCGCGGCGGCTGATGCATCGGCCATGCGTCAAACCGACACCACAGCTCGTTTTTTCTAAATGCCACCGACAACCAATCAGAAACCCCTGCTGGCAGTCGTCTGCGGCCCTCGGCTGTGAAATGTCGCCGCACACCTCACGGCTTCGGCTTCGGCGGCGGCGGCGGCGGCCATTTTCCAGGACGAATGGCGCCCGGGTGTCTCCTTGGAGCGTGCGGTAGCTCGGTGTGAATCATTCGTCCAAGGCGAATGGTGTTCGGCGGATCCATCAAAAGCCGCCGTTTAAAAAAGAGTCTTTTGTCTTGGGAGGGCCAACGTTTTTCTGCCGACTCTTCCGTTTCCCTCCTCTCTCCTTTTGGCGGCGCTGACCTTCTTGGCTTCCGTTCATCACGCCGCTCTATGAATGGGAATGGCCACGGGGATAATTAAAACGTGCAAAGTGGAATAAAATATGGGTCAGAAGAAGTTGAGGAACGCCACGAGCGGTTCGCTCGGTCTCTCGCCGCACACGGAGCTGATGGCTATCTCTCATGTGTTTTAGGGGGGGGGGAAATCCAGAGAGTCAGCGAGATGTTTGATAGTAATGCTGACTATCAAACATCTCTTTTGTCTCCTTATCTCTCTGTCTGTCTGTCTGTCTATGTGTCTCTCTCTCTCTCTCTCTCTCTCTCTCTCTCTCTCTCTCTCTCTCTCTCTCTCTCTCCCTCTCTCCCCCTCTCCCTCTCTCCCTCTCTCTCATATACAGTAGATACGCCACAGCTACCAGACCCCCAGTAGTCAGCAAACAGACGCATTCTGAGAGCCATCTCCACCACCAGCTGCCGACCAACAAACAAACCCTCCGGTCTCATCTTCACCCTGCAGAACAAACACTTCCTCCAGCAGGCACACGAAGACTACTGAGGTTTGGGTTGTTGATATTTATTTATGGATTCATCATTTTTCCTTCTATTTATTTGATCATTGTTTTTTTTTTTTAATTCATCAGAACTCACAACGCTCCCTCTGTGATTGACAGGAAAGAGGAGCCAATCACAGCGGACAAACAGGGAAAGAAGGTCATGAGTTTTAGCGCATGCATCTGGGCTACCGAAACGCAACTCATAGGCTGGGGGTTAACGGTGCTAGGAGCAAGACAAATTCGATTTCTGAAACTTGTGAAACCCACATTAAGTCTTCCTTGAGGCCTAGCGGCTCTACGTGAAGGGTTTACTGCTGGATCGGGACGTCCCATACCGGACGCCCCAAGTCTCACGGTTACACACACACACACGTCGAAGCATCTCATTTAACGTGTTCTGCCATGAGAGGAGAGCTCCTGGGCAAGTTTAAGGACTGTGGGAACCTTCATGGCATCAGTGTCTAATCTTTCAAAGGAGGAGACATCATCCACAGCAACGCTGGCTTCTTCGGTCCCTGATGAGCACAGGGTTGGATTCTGTTTTGCATTTGAGAATTGATTAATCTCTCCAAGAAATGTGTGAAACTGACTCTGACACACACAAGCATGCACATGCCTACACACACACACACACACACACACACACACACACACACACACACACACACACACGCACACGCACACGCACACGCACACGCACACGCACACAACCACATCCAGAAGGCGCACACATAAACATGTTGGGACAGAACATCCCCAAGATGAGTTCTAGACCATATATCTAGACACTTGGATCTACCCTGCTCCTCTCTGTGTCCGTCTAGCTTTACATTAAACACACTGCTTGCTGTTTCTCCTCTTCTTCCGACATTGGAGCGGCTCTGAGATATGTGGAGTGTGTGTTCTAAGCGACCATCCCTGGGGTCGCTGGGAGGTCAAGGTTGTTATTGCAATTACACTGACAGCCACTTTTAGAACATGCATGGACACAGACCTTGGAGAGACACACACACTCACACACTCACTCACACAGACCAGCAGATGACCGCAGAGAATAAAAACACACACCCACTCACACATCTAGACACAAAAAGACACGATTTGAGCCTGGCCAATCTGTGACCTACATAATCACTGGTCAAGATGATCTAGATTCTCGGTTTTGGGGTCAGTGATTTATCTAGATGATGCCATTATTTTTATACCGCTCAACAACAGACAACTTCCAATCGCCCTTGACAATGTAGCACAAGGTGTCTCATGTGCTACATTGTTTACACCAAGCTAGTGAATCTACATTGAATCTGGATTCTGGAAACACTTTCATAAGCAAATCATGATTCCAAGCAAGGGATTTTGCATTGTAAACTGACAGAAGCTGATTTGAGCCTGATTTAGAAGACACACCCTTCGAGCCCTTATAATAGTGTTTACATTTTAATTCGAAAAGCGTTAAATGTGTAATAAAAACTAAATTAAACACCATATCTTATTTTAATGTTTTCACGTTTTTGTACAAACGTACAAAGACTTCAAAGATGAAAGTTTAAGAAATTGTTTGTTTTGTTAACACACAACACATTGTCAGTTAGTTAAAGGTTACTCCAATGTCTCGTATTTATTTTTTCAGTTAACTAAAAATGCTTTTTTAAATATGATTTAGTTTTGGTTAACAACAAAGACCTAGCGGGTTCCATTACCAGAGAAGGCATCATGTAGGAACAGGAAGGATGTGCTCCTCCACTGCGAGGGTTCTGCTGTCTGTACCTGAAGGCTGGGATCTGTCTTCACATGAGGAACTGGAGCTGAGCACGTTGGACCGGATGAAACAACACGATGTTGAACAGAGAGAATAAACAAGAATAAACAGACAGCAAGGACCCCTTATGGGGGAAGGAGGGAGAGAGAGACAGAGAGAGAGAGAGAGAGAGAGAGAGAGAGAGAGAGAGAGATGAGAGTGAGACAGGATGAGAAAGGGAGAGAGGAAAAGAGGCATAAACGAGGGCCACAAAAGATAGGAAAGGAGGACAAATCAAAAAGAAAGAAGACATTGGCTAACGAGGAACATGTGGCCAATAGGAAGCAAGGACGGGTCGACCTTGACGTATCAGAAGAGATTGTTGATAAACAAGCTGATGGGTCTCAGGTGGGGCGAGGGATCCATTTATATATTCTATAAATGTTTTATTCAAAAATCATTTAATTGTACATGGTTGTAGTAGGTAGTCTGTAGTTGCAGTCAGCCCAGCTCATGATTATTATGAACACAACCATCTGCTGGAGCATCTATCTGGCAAGCCCCCGGTATTAACGTAGCTGTTCAGCAGTACATGCCTGTTGTGTAGAGCTGTGTGAATATTTAAAGAGTTGACCAGTGGCCAGCTGGTGTATGCTACGTTGCTTGAAGTCGTGTGCGACAGTCCTTTTTGCTTGAAAAAGGTTTTGCAAACTTTGTTGTATTCTAGGGATATAAGAGTCGGAAAGAAAAAATAATAAAGAGAGAGCGAGAGAGAGAGAGAGAGAGAGAGAGAGAGAGAGAGAGAGAGAGAGAGAGAGAGAGAGAGAGAGAGAGAGAGATAGAGAGAGAGAGAACTAGTAGTCTGGCTGAACCGAAATGGACAGCGTCTATAGCGCTCGCCGTTGGATACCAACGCAAACTCCTCCCCTTCCTGTTGCTGGCTATCCCCTATTTTGCTGCCCCTCAAACTTTGACGGCACTGTAAAGCTAGCATGTTTGGCTCTTTCCGTCGAAAAATTGCAGAGAACTTCAAAAGAATAGCACATATGATATTTGTTTAACAGCGTTCTACAAGAACCCCATATAAATGTTAAAACATCTGTCGTTATGTCAGATCTCGTGAGCTCCTTGAGGACCAACGTGTATGGTGTCTTGACATCATTGTGAGAAGAAACAAACTATGTTTGTTCTTTTTAACCATAAAAGGAGCTGCACATAGGCGACATACATCTTTAATAGTTTTTTGGGGGGTTTGCGGGTGGGATTTAGCCATCTCTCTGACAGCCTCTGAACGTGCAGATGTTCCATCAAAATAATTTCCCCCCCCGGCACTATTTTGCACGGACACCGCTGCTGCTTCCCGGGCTTAGCCCCGCCCTTGACAATTGTGACTGGTTTAAAGAAATAAAAGCAGGCCAGCCCAGTTCCCCCCCGGATAGACGGCTCTAAATAGCGAGGTTCCAGAGCACGCTATTCTATTTTCTGTAGTTTGGTCTGGCTTTGCGAGACTAGATAGATAGAGACCAACAGACAGAAAGAGAGGGTGAGAGAGTGGAACACAGAGAGAGACAGAGAGAGAGACAGTCAGAGGCGACAGTGGATCAGCTGGGGTATTCCACCCATCCCTAACAGCCTCACAGCCCCCAGCTGGGCCCCTCATGTCTCCCTGCCTGAAGTGGTTACACATGCACCCTGGTCCAGATAACAACCGCAGGACCGGACAGTAGCAGCCTGAAACGCCGCCAACCTCATGTTAAATCCCATTCACACCGAGCAGCTGGGAGCCATGGAAACGCCTCCGCTCCATCAGCCAACCTCCTCGCTGGAGGACAGATGATGCACCCTCATGTGTGTGGAGCTACTGGCGAAACACAATTAGTGGGACTTAATAAACATCTCCAAATAGCGATACCTCGAATGGAGATTGTCTATGCTTCGAACAAACAGAGACAAATTTATGACTGTCTTTGAAAAAATATTATATTAGCGTTAAGACACAGCCAGAAGCTATATTAGTGTTATCTATCTTAATTGTATTTTATAACTTACTGAAAAGTGAATCAGTCCTACAAAGCACATCTTGCTTCCATAACAAGTGATGTTCCAAGAAAAAGCGTAAATAAGCATGGAACGGACTCACAATATTGGGGTTAAATTGGATCAGGGAAAACACCCTTGACCGCTAGCTGTGTGCTAGCAGCTAGCCTATTGAACGATGTGATGGCTAAGGGGAAACATGATCTCATTATGATCATATGAATATATATATTTAGCCCTGAATATTTTTATACAAGGACATTTCCAGATCTGCTTTGGGGTTGTGTCCTACAGAATCACTTGCATTTCAAGAGCAGAAGAAACCTCCTCCTACGGACTTTGTTATCCATGTCTACAGCCGTACTGCCGACGCTGGGAACACATCCTACAACTCCTCTTCCTGCAGTTTAAATTGTAGTGAACTTTTGAAGCTTTGTGCGATGTGTGATACTTACTGTAACTCTACTGTTTGTACTGCCTTTGAAAAAGAGAAAACCTTTGTATTTCAGAATCGTACGCTTCAATAGTTCTCAGCTTCACTTTATTAAAAGCATTGACCAAATCACTTAATGTACGCTTTCTGAATGTGGATTAACTATCATCCAGTGGTGGTCCTTGATTCCATAGCCGGTCCCCTGTTCTCAGGGGACACAGGGACAATGTTTGGCCAGTAGGATTAGCCTCACATCTCCTGGCTGGGAAGAACAACACACAGAGCCCACAAACATCCTCTACTGTCCACTCGCTCATGTGTGTGTGTGTGTGTTTATGTGCGTGTGTGTGTGTGTGTGTGTGTGTGTGTGTGTGTGTGTGTGTGTGTGTGTGTGTGTGTGTGTGTGTGTGTGTGTGTGTGTGTGTGTGTGTGTGTGTGTGTGTGTGTGTGTGGGTGCGAGAGAGAGA
>OOFH01050315.1:0-10010 GCA_900323355.1 Merlangius merlangus | reverse complement strand
GCGCGCGCGCGTCAGAGGAGGCTGGTGGGTGTAGTCATGGACGGGGGTCAAGGGGTCCTCCCACAGAAAACGTTGAATTGGGTACATGTCATTTCCTGTATTTGGGTGCATTTTGGGGAAGGCCACTACCTAAAAATTCATTCAGATTCATAGCCTATGTTAATTGAACCAACATGCATTCATCTCTTTCATTTTTAACATGTCTACTTTGTTAAACGACAAATACAACAACTTTGTTTTGAAAGGAACAACCATATGAGTGGATTAGTACTTGTAAGTGCAAAGGGCACACATAAATCAGAATTTAATGTAGTACAAAACTGAAAAACAGTGGCCCAACATTAAGTACAACAACTAGCATTACATTCAGTACAGTTTTAGTAGTTCTAGTGGCGACTTAAGTTTAAATCTTTATTGACTATTCATTCTAAGCAAACATTTTTTTTATATTACATTTTTGGTTATCTGCAGGCTGCACTGAGTGAGGATGCGGGCCTTGCGGGTTGCCCTACCCTGGTGTAAAGGAGCCGATGTGAACAAGACTGTGTATCTGGATAATGGTTTAGCGCCACATCACAGGAGGCAGAAAGAAAGTAGGCTACAAATATAAGCGCCTCCCTTGTAGCCTACACGCAAATGTTGCCGTCTGTCATTATTTGTTATGCACAGCTTAGTAGGATAATAGCTGCTGCTTCCCAGTAGTCCTTATTTTCTCTGCCTGCGAATATTGCTACTTGCAGAGCGTACATTTGATCATGTGTTGGATTAAATCTTTGTTGATGTGTATCATCCATACAGTCTATGGTCCGTAATAGCACCCTGTCTTTAGGGTGCTACTGAGAGTATTAGGGCCTGACTCATTCCAATAAACAGTAATCTCACAAATTCCTTATCCTTTGTTAGTAATGTTTAATTTACCGGTATTCACATTCCTTTAAACCTTATCGTACAGAAACTGTCAGAAAAATGGGTAGCTCCAGTTTAGTTAAGTCCAAACTAAACTCTGTAGTGTTCTGATTTTACATAAATTATTGAAGGAAACCCAACAACAACTTTCATATAACACTCACTAAGAACCCTTTATATAATCAGCACTAAGGTGGGGTGATTAATCGCATTTTGATCGCGATTTCATTTTAGCGTAAAACTATCGCAAAACTAATGTAATAGAGTTGAAACAATTGTTCTATTTTTAGTTTTTTTTTATTAAACGTTATCTAGAAAGTGCAGAATAGCTGGATACATGTCTGTACATTATTTTAGATTTGGATTACTACTTTTTTTTTCATTCTTGGGCTTCAGGGAAAACTGTAGGAAATTTGAATTGTAATATACAACTTACACGGTTCATATTGTATTACATAGGCAAAGTCCTGCCACAGCATGATGCTGTAATTTGCTGCTTATTTATCTAATTAGATGCTCGTTAGTAGATTATCAGTCACGCTGTAGCTTTTCCTAGACTACATTTCCTGGTGTTATTTGTGATGGAAGCCACAGTTATTGTAATTTGACTTTGTTGCTATGGCATATCGCCCCTATTGTCCCATTAGCACACTTTAATCGCATTGACCTTTTAAGCTGTGGCTGGCCAAAGCTGAGCCATTGCGATGAGCTTGGGGGAGTGTCTGTCGATGATGCATTTGCGAGCTCCCTCAGCAGCGGTGAGGTGTAATTAGTGTGAGGGAGGAGTTGGACCCATTTTGTTTATTGATTTCTCACTGGCCTTATGAAAATCAATACCAACATGGCAGGCATGAACTATGCCAGTGTGCGAAACGCCGTTAACAGTGCCTGTTGAATCAGACCTTTGTTCTTCTGGACTCACACAGACTTCAAATGTTGATCAGTTATAACTTTAATCACAACTTTATGATTGTGTGTGTGCAGAGCTCAGCCTCGGTTGCCAACACTTTGTATTTTATCGTCCTAGTCAACGACCAGCTGTAGTTGAGATCTGACCTTTATGATGTTTGAAGGTCAAAGCACATAGGCATTCTTGGATTGTTATTTTTTTAATGATTGTGAATGTGAACCTTTTGTCCTTTTATGAATCATTCCAAATTAAAATATTGCAGGAGGTCAATATGTTTTAATATCAGAACCTGCTTTGTTTGCAGTCGCTGGACCCCTGTACATCCAAACCAAAGCACATCCTCATTGCGTGGCAGGGTTTCATAAGTGGCTTTAAAAATATTTAAAACATTATTTATGCATTGGGTTGGTGGAAGCACCTTTGTAGGAGGGGATAGAGTATGTTTGGATATTAAGTTACTGCAATAAGCTCATCTATTTTAAATATGCGCCTCGGACATCCACATAGATAAATGACTCATGAACAAATAAACAGACATAAATCAGATGCGATTTTTTTTCTCACTTTCCACTGAAATCCAATTGCTTAAGTTCTGATACCTGGCAGGTTGATGCAACACATCTTCCCTGTGTCTTGTTGTTCCAGTGAATTGTTTGCCTGTGCACTATCATTTAAAAAGTGAGACCAATCTGTGAATGACCTACTCTGTAGCCGCATCCCAGGCTGTCCGCCTACATAACTGACAACACGCAAATTAATCTCTTTTGCTAAACACATTCTGAAATGGGTTCCCATCTCGCCTGTCGATCCGGTACACAGTGAATTCACTCCAGCGGCGTACTTATTTGGGCACTACTAACGCAGCTTCCCCTATGCAGGGATAAGTGGTGACCATGCGCTGTCTGGCTGCGCGGGTGAACTACAAGACCCTCATCGTCATCTGCGCCCTCTTTACCCTCATCACCGTGCTGCTGTGGAACCGCTGCTCCAGCGACGTGCCGCTGCGCTTCCTGCCCCGCTCTCCCCCTGTCGCACCCAGCGCCAAGGCGGGCGATGCCAGCATCACCAGCCAGCAGCAGCAGCAGCAGCCCCCCCAGTTGCCGGAGCCCCTGCCGGTCGTGGGCGGGTGGGTCAATTACGAGGAGATAGACTGCCTGGTCAACGACGACGTGACCATCAAGGGGCGTCGGGAGGGCGGCGAGGTCTACCTGCCCTTCAGCTGGATGGAGAAGTACTTTGAGGTGTACGGCAAGGTGGTGCAGCACGATGGGTACGACCGCTTCGAGTTCCAGCACAGCTACTCCAAGGTGTACGCCCAGCGCGAACCCTACCACCCCGATGGCGTCTTCATGTCCTTCGAGGGCTACAACGTGGAAGTCCGAGACCGCGTCAAGTGCATCAGCGGTGTGGAAGGTGAGGGGTTGTTCTGCTTTGCAGCCGATACGTATGGGAAAACCTTGTGTTGCACGACTTCAAAATTGGGCAAAAATCCGTTGTTTGCTTTAAACAAGTTTGAATAGTATCAAGAGCTGTTTAGTATCATTTAATCACAGGAAATGGGCAACATACTTTTTTTTTCTTTGACAAGGAAAGCATGAGTATTTATTTAATTGGCATTGCACAGTGTACATCCAGTGATTTTTTTTGATCGTTCTCTGCTTTGTGCTTGCTCTTGGAAGTTAGAATTGCTTCTAAAAATAAGCTGTTTTGTCCTTGCTATATAACTAGAGGCTAAGTAAGTATTCTATGTCAACCACTGCCCTGGTCTTTGTACGTTAGTGTGCGTTTAAAGCTGTGCTGCAGAGGTTGAGTGTGTGTGTGTGTCAAGGAAAGGGCTTGTTTTTGACTGAAGAACACTTATTTAATCCAATGAGACCTGGGTTCATTAATAGTTATTTACCTCGGGCCATAGCGAATGCCCTGAAACAAAGCCTAAGGTAATCAACGTCATTGTGGTGAATAATGCCCAGTCAGCGTGTATGCATTTAATAAATTAAATTGGAATTGATTGTTGGAAATTGCACACACTGATTGAATAGGAATGGACATGGCATCCACCTAATCTATTTTATGTCCCATTGGAATTATTGATCAATCCATCACAATAGGTGACCAAATCTCCCTAAGCATATTTGAGCAGCTCTATAACGTGAAAGGACCTTTTCCATTACAAGGTACGTTATTGATTTGATGGGCTCTTAACAAGACTTCGGCTGCAGGAGAAATGGAGTGCTCTGATTGAAGCACTGTTTCTGTCCATTGCGGGTTCTCTTCTCTTTTTGGATAGGGATAGTCCAGCCTATGAATTTGATATACTCAAAGAGCTCCTTATTTGGGTGCCCTTGGGTGGTGAACACGTGAACTAAGGTACTGATTTGCATGCTCTTTTTGGAAGAGTTCCTTAATAATTTTAGTTTTAATTCTCTGTAATTGTATAGTTCAGAGTGACTCACTAACAAAACGATATTACCTGTTAATCAACAGTGTAAATTTACTTTATAATATATTAGTGTTGCACGGTAAACCGATACTAGAAAGGTATCACTGTACCCTCACGCAAAAAAACTATAGGATACACAATTTTTTTAACATCGATACTTGAGACTGTCCTCACTAACCCGGGCAAATATAAAAATGCACATGCGCAATGAAAACGATCTCCGTCCACACCATCGTTTTCGGAATTTTTTGCATCCATGTTCCACACTGAAATGATTTTGATTAACAGTTGTCATGGTTACGCGACTCCCGCCATGCCTCTCTGTTTAGATTACAGGCGCACGATCAGCTGATAGTTGCAGTTGATCAGCTGGCTTATCATTTTCCCTCAGAAGCAAAAATATGGCTCAAACCAAAAGTGCAAGGGCGAGTTGTTTTTTTTTGGAAACGCCGCTCCAAGTACAGTTTGAATTGGTGTCTTTGCGTTTTTTTCCCATCGCTTAAGCACAGCAAGTACAGCACTCGCCTTCGGCGTTGGACTAACGAATATGTTTGAGACAATATGTTTAGTTGTAACTGGAGATACAAAAGTACATTGTACAGAGAAATCATCATTTCCGTTTCACCAGCCAATTTTGGAATGTGGCTTGGTCTCGAAGCTTGTGGCAGGGTCATGGCAACCAAACGTCATCGTTTCTGAAAGCCTCCGTCTACCACGACCACACTACAACACAAACCCAGTGTTTTCACATTTATCCACCTCAGCTATCGTTTTTGAAAGCATAGTTTTCAGTGTCGGAATTCGCCATTTTAGTGTGGACGGAAGTGCTGAACGGATAAATATTTATGCGTTTGTTGATTTACCCGGGTTAGTGTGGACAGGGCCTGAGAGGCAACGAGATGGCGACAGGTTCGGAAGCGCTTGCCGACAGTCCTCGGCTAGTGGAGAAAAAAGACAGGAGAAGTGAAATATGGAGTTATTGTATATAACGGATCAGAAGTGTCCATGTAAACACGGCTATTGACACTTCTGATCCGATTAGATTTCTAATATATGGAATATTCTAATTGGAATCATGCATATCCGAATGTACTGTATATATGGCATTTACAAAAGTGGTAAGCGTACCGCCGTATGTCCCTCAAGCACAACCGTTAGGTTGGTCTGGACTTATATGATATATGTAAGGGATAATGTTGTACAGAATGCCGGTCATTATCGGGAAAATAAGCCCAGAAAGGGCCAACCGGACCCTGACGCGAAGCAGAGGTGTCTTGCTTCGCCCTGAAGGGTATTATTTTCGATAATGACCGGCATTCTGTACAACATTATCCATTATTTATACAATATCCCGCGATTTACACGTCTCCTTGCCAAATAGAAACAATGTCTTCACCTGATGTGTCTTTTACAATTACCGTTCGTAGTGTTGATCAGCAGAGAAATAATCGTTGTAGACGTTGACGTCGCTTAGCAACCGAACACGCTGGGGTGGATAAGTTACCGGACTACTTGCGGAGTGGTAAGAAGGAGGTGAATCAGGCAAAAAATCGACTTCCCTTGACAGCGGTCTAGTCCGGTGTGCATAAAAGTACAGACAGACCAATTGCGAGCTACTGCAGCTGCTGATGCCATCTCTTGACGTTAAAAAGTAGCTGCACCGACCCCAAACCAATCGGAATAAGTGTAAACATGTTGATTATAGTGGACTACACCACCTCTTCTATTCTAATAGAATTCTATTCCGATCAGAGAATTTTATTCAGATTGAAGCGTATTATATTTATTAATGTGCCTCAATCGGAATACAATTCTCTGATCTGTAGAATTAATTTATTAACGTAATTTGATGAAAAAGCAGAAAAGGACCAAGCTGCTGAAATTTAAACCATAGTGAGATAGAGTTTGACCATTATTCATTATTTGACCATATTCATCTCTTTTACAGATATTTTAGATTTTCACTGTGGTATCGGTTCAGTATCGAGGTATTTTCGGGCAGGTATCGTATCGAAGTCATCATTTTGGTATCGTGCAACACTATAATATATAAACATTTCCGAAAGAGATGGAGTGTCGCATTGGAAACTGCCTGTGCCTGCACCTTTTTTCTTCTTGAAAGTTGAAATACTGCCCCACCACTGAAATGACTGTTCAACAGTTAGCTCTCATGCGTATGTGATGTGACTAATTGGCTACTACTGTTTTCACGTGACACGCTGCGCGCATCGGATCATATTTCTATCCCCTCCGATACCAGATTAGCGTACTGGGCTATTACCTGCTCGATGCCGTGGATTGGATTGCTATTAAAAGCTCAAATATTGGGGTTTGCTCTGTCAATAAAGATGCAGTCGAAGACCATAAACACATTTAAATGGCCTTAATTAAGGGTGTTTTAAAAATGGGTACGATTGATTCTTTCCCTGCCCGAGTACAGTTCCCCCCCCCACCACATTCCCTTGCGTTCCCTTAAGTAATGATGTTCTATACCCAAATACACCATGGAAGGCACCTATTTGTTTTGCGTACTGCCAATAACACAAATAAGAAGTAGAAGATTACACTTTTCATTTGATTATGTTTAGGGATGCACCGATTGTGAAATTCTGGGCCGATACCGATGTTTTTTTGTTATTTATTCCCCTTTTAGAGCCAGGGAAACAAACCCTAACCCCCCACGCACGCATGCACGCAGACACGCACCACACAAACACACAGGGAGAGGCTTTTATGATTTGTATGAAATCAATCTGTTTATTTCAACAACTGCGCCATCAGCATTCAACATCAAAATTATTTCAACGTGGGCTTAGGCAGATAGGCCTACATGCGCCGAAAACAGAAGGCTAATTTTTTTACTGAACACAGCCTGCATGACGGTGAACTAGATACGTCTTTAGCATATGGAAACTATGGCCAAAAAAATAACTTCACACGGTGTCTTTTTGCATTTTATTTGTTACCAGCATTCGTAGTGTTGATCAGCTGAGTAATAGCCGCCAGAGACGTTGACGTTGCTTAGCAACCGAGGACGCTTGCGGAGTGATACGACAGAAAAATAAAAAAGCTGCTCGCGTGCATGTGTGGTTTGTTTACAGATAAAAGTGAAAGAAAATGTCGGTCGCGTGGGAGTATTTCACTGTCTCTGAGAAAGATCAGCGATATGCGGTTTGTAAGACATGTTCCAGTGACATTTCAAGAGGAGGAAGCATTAAACATGTAAAGATCGGCTACTGCCATCGGTAATTGTAATCTTATTTTCCGATAGGCTGATTGCAGTCAACAACGCAATTATCGGCCGGTGCCGATGTTCGTCCGATACATCGGTGCATCCCTAATTAGGTTGTCGCTCCAGTGTAGAAAAGCGTGCCGATCTATAGATCCCAACTCAATTCAATGGAGTTGACATTCACACTTTGCCTACTGTTATTGATGTGTTGGAGAAAACGCCAAGGAAAACCCTCTGCCTGCTTTCCTACTTCATCAGCGATGGCGGTGCACTTCAGAGGCTTAGATTGGTGCATGTTGCACCCCTACGCAGATGTACAGAATCTCAGTCAACCTCATGTTTTGGTACAATTTCTAACACCTGATGCATATCATCCTCCAGCACACATGAAACCTACTCGTGGCCACTTTTTCATGTGGTCCCAGGCACTGTTTGCTGATACGTGCTCAAGAACAGTACACAGGGTTATCACTAATCAAACAAACTAGACTTAAGAGTCAAGTGTGCCCCGGGTGCCTGATGTGAAAGCACCTGGAGAAGCCTTTATCTTTCATTGCTTAGTATTGCGGTCAAAACGCAAGTTTGGGTCCACTCGCCTCCACTAAGATCTGAAACTTCAACAGAGAAAGTGTAAAGAATGTTCTTGTCTTTCTGTTACCCCGGTAATGATTTCAGCATCCTGTGCATACCTGATGAAGTGTTCACTGATGGGTGTGTGATTCAGTAATTTTTCGGTATATGTCATAAACTCGGGCCTCCTTCTATCTCTACAGCCAAGATTTCACCCATTCCACCTATATTTCTTATTTGATTTATTTTTTATTGAGCCATACAAATTAAAATTGGTAGGTGTCAATCCAGTTAAAAAAATATTTTGCTGTTAATTTTGCCCCTTAAAAAGACAATGGCAGTCTAAAAATGCGTTTTGCAAAGTTTATTGTCATCAATATTGGCTTCCACTTACCTCTCTTAACTTGAATCCCTAATAGATATTCATTATTTTGGTTGCCTTGGTGCCTGTTCCCCTGCACAGTTACCAATGGCAGACGCTAGCAACACCCGGACATAGGAGTACTTAAAGGGGGAATTAAAGGACCTACCACAAGGTAATTGCTACTTGGCAACCAGTGCAAAATAATGGCAATTCCTATGTAATTATTGCAAATATTCCTATGGTAGGAAATGTGCTGAAATACCTGCACCTGTTTTGAATCATGTTTCCTTGAAAAAGTTAGCTTCTGACTGTTTTGCAATGAAATATCCTTCTCTGTATTTATCTTCCTATTTTTAAATGGTGAACCATTTTTAAGACATTTCACAAGCGCAGTGTAATGACTGGCTGTAATCTGCTCTTCTGTTGGAAACAAAGAACATTCTTCACAATAAAAATAAAGAGCATCTGTGCAGCTATGTGACGTTCAATCAGCCTCACACTAGGCCCTTAAGCCAATGCTAGCATAGGTATATGGCTGACTTTTAAAGGGTGAAAAATGAATAAAGACACAGAACTCTATTCTCCTAAACAGTAAATCCAAATCGTTCATTTGTGTGTAATGCTCCGGTTTCGGCTGGTGACTGGGCGGTCACTCCCCACAATAAGGACCCTGCTGGGTGGCAAATTGTGCTCCTTTTGCTTCATTGTGTCCCCCACCACAGGTGTGAGGCTGTTCATTGAAAGGGTGGAAAATGGGTCAGGCAGGGATTGAGCCCAATCCATTGGTTCCTCTGAGCTGTTCAGTGGGGAGTCGAGCTGTTCTCGCCTCTTAAAGTCTTGTTTGTTTTTGTTTCTTCAGAAAGAAAAAGCACACACAACAAGCACATACCAGAACCAACTTATACACACACAAATAGAGATGGCACCTGTACGACACGATTTTCATGCTCCATAAATTAAGCCTAAGGCTAGTTACTATTTAGCACACCACATAAATATCTACTCACACCTGTTTTTCTTAAACTTCCATGCGAGAAATTGGAACTCCATTAATCAGTCTTTCACAGTCAGAACCACTTCAGGGCTGAAACAAGGTCACAACACGGGGCCACTGGACATGGAAAAATGGATTTAATAATCCCATCAGCATCACATATGCTCTCACCGTGCATTCTATCCCTCCTTATATCGCCCGTCCATGCATCCTGTCTGGTGTCCCCCGATCCTTCTAAATGGCCACTGCGGCCAATCACCACCCTTTGAGACTTGCTCCATGACCAATCATTTGATAAGGACTTCTCAAACATGAGCACTTAAGGATGGATCTTTTCATGGTCATGCGGTTTCCTTTATGAGATGGAGTCCCCCCCAGTAGGGTTGAACACTACTGCTTGATTTAAAGACATTAGAAAGTGTTCTAGATGAGATGGAGAAACAATGGGCCTAAAAGCCATTGCAGCCAGGGGGCCGTGGTTAGAAGAAAAAGCTAATGACCCCACCAGGGGCATCTTAAATCAAGAGCTGCTTCTATCTTTAGCTCTTCCTTCATTATCTCCCAAACCACCATTTTCTTTCCATAAATCTCCTT
>OOFH01050309.1:0-13901 GCA_900323355.1 Merlangius merlangus | reverse complement strand
GTCCGTTGGGATGTCGCGCAGCAACAGGTACTGCCGCAGGTCCTTCACGCGCAGCCGCATGAGCCGCGGCCGCTGGAAGGCGGTGGCCCTCAGCAGGCTGCAGGTGGCGCAGGCGCGCAGGCCCTCCTGGAGCAGCGAGCACAGCGAGCAGAAGCACTTCTTGCAGTCGCGGCAGACGTGCTGGTGTGCGTGATGACGGGGGAGACACAGTGAAGCTTGAACTGATTGAGGTAGAGACTTCAGAAGGTGCACGACTGATGCAGATCATGCATGACCTCCACAGTGATCATGGAGCTAAAAACATGGCCATAGTCAATCTATGAGGCTTCCCCAAAAGCATTTGGTGAAGCACTTCTTCGCAACAGACCTGCTGGTGTGCATGATGATGATGATAAGAGCGAGAGCGAGAGCGAGAGCGAGAGCGAGAGCGAGAGAGAGAGAGAGAGAGAGAGAGAGAGAGAGAGAGAGAGAGAGAACAGCGCGAACTGTTTGAGGTAAAGATAGTGTGCGGAATAAGTGCCGGTTTAGAAGTTACATGACTGAGGCATTCCATCTATGAACTTAACCGTTGTCACATAGCTAAAAACATGGCCATAGTCCATTTATGAGGACAAAACACGAGTATTTGGGGAAGCACTTCGGTGTCATCACAGTTACAGCCTTCTTTCAAGCCTTTTCAAGCCTTTTTTCATCTGCTCTTTCCTCCAGAGGTGGAGTCAAAGAGACAGAGATGTCTTCTAAGTGACAAACATCAAAGGGACCTGCTCATGCTCTCTCACATGAACAGACAAACATGCTCCCATATCATGCAAGCTATATTATATGCATGCATGCATGCATGCATGCATGCATGCTATGGGAGCAGGATTGAGGTCCAGATCTTGGAGTTGACACCTCGAAAGCTTCAGAGCATGTTCACTCCACCGACACTCACTAAGACCAGAGTGGGGTGTTTCTGCATCAACTTATATTGGCCGGCCAGCATCACAAACAAGTATTCCATTTTATTTGAGGGTTCAAGTTGTCCTCGCCAGTACGAGACTGATGATGTAATAGGGCATGTTACGAAAGCATCAGAGACCCCATAGGATTACATCAGTAACTGGAAAGCCAAATCATACCACTGTCATTTCCAATAACATCATGTTCAAGAGAACTATGCTCAATAATACTTTGAAACATGGGCTGAAGACTATTACATCTTTACACATACATAACATAAATTAGATCATAGATTATATTTAAACTCTTACTGTGTCCTCATTAAGGTATTTTGACCAGAATTCTAGTGTACAACAAATGAAGTAAACGCTTTAACAATTAATATGATACAAGTCCAACAGCCTTCAACGGTGTCACGCCACCTTACCTTGCGTCTGAAGACAGAAAAGGTCTGGCCACAGGCTTTGCACACAAGACTTGGGGTCCCTGAGGCGGTCGGCGGATACGTAGAGTATCCCGCACTGGGTGCGAAGCGAAAGGGTCCAGCACCAGCTCCAGCTCCAAAGCCTGGCTGCTGGCCTCTCACTGCCCCCGTGCCCATGACCTCATTCAGCAGACCACAGCATGAAGCCCACATGGACGAGGCTCCTGCCTGACGAACACAAAACAAAAACCGTCATGTGTTTGGTGGGGCTTGTGTGTTCGAGTTCTTTCGTGCTCCACTCAAAGGCATATTCGTGCGATCCAAAAACAGCAGCACTATCTGCAATATTAATAGGCCGATCTGTGGTGTCTTGAATGTAACCGGCTCAAACGACTGCACGAAAATTGAATTTTTATTGAAAAAGGGTTGTCATTTTCCCAGTGCAGAAGTTAAATACATGCAAATAATATGTAATATATAATGTAATATGTAATATAAATTGAACAGCCCCTAGACACATCAAGACCAATATAGTTTAACACAAATGGCTGTACGACGCACAGTCTGTCCAGCTAATGTGTACTAGGTATGCGTTGCGTTCACTAGCAAGCAGACAGTAAAAAACAGTATTAACAAGATTATCTCTGGTAAATGCAATGCAAAGATCTTCCATGATATCTGCATGTAGCTATGAGGAGTCTTGGCCAAACCACCCATAATAAATGAATGTATTTACATGAACACATAAATAATTTATGTATATTAAGCGGTGCTTATCTACCTGTGTGTATCTAGTTATTGGGTATTCAGTAGTCACTAATCCCACCGTCAGCTGAACCTGCCGACCTAACAACATTAGAGGAGCTGCGGGAGCTGACAGCTGCTAGCTAACAGGACAACAACACGTATCGGACTAGCGGGGTTTGAGCTCACACAGACGGAACATAATAATAAATACAGAAGCGGACCTTCATCGCAGCTCCAGTGTGTGGACTGAAGGAGGGCAAACGGACGGTCCGGTCATTGCGACAAGTTGCACTTCCGAGCTAGCCCAGCCTTCTCCTTCTTCTCGGTCCACGGACCCATCGGGACGCGCTGGTCCACACAATGCTGGTGCGCTGGTGTTGCCAGATTGGCTCAGATTTCCCGCCAAGTCTGGCACAACTGGCTGCAGTAGGCTGCAGCCACTGGGTCCGGTGTTGCCAGAAGGGAAATCTGGCCCAATCTGGCAACACTGCCTCTGGCGCGGCTGACGGTGACGTAGTTTTGTGAATCCACCAACGGCAGAGCGTTGCTGAAGAGATGCGCAGAAGGTTCGCACGCAACTTTCATTTAGCCTACACACAACTATTACTTTTTCCATAATCGTATCATAAATCTGGCAATATGAGCACAATTGAACAATATTTAGGGGTAGCTTAATAACCGTGAAGTTTCTGATACCCAAAAGCTGCAGCTGCCTTTTTCTTTTTTTTCGTTTATTTACTCCACAACAGAGATGTTTGTCCAATCCTTGGAGTAGCTCTATCAGTGAGTATGGTTGTTCCTAACTTGTTTTAAGTTGTTTATAATGTCTTGTGCATTAAAATAGGGTTCAAAGCATTTATGTTCAGTAGTGAAAAACGAAAAAAGTGAAAAACTATGCTAAATGCTAATCGGAAAGCTAACTGTTTAGCTAATATAGGCTAAGTTAGCACATTGTGAAGCCTAACTTATGTTAGATAGTGAATTATTTGGTGGGTTTGTTGCCATTGTTGCATTTAAATACCTAATTTACTCTACTTACCTGTAAGTGAATACTACTGAAATATGTTGTATGGTTACCTTGGATACCTACCTTAACTACAAACCTGTAAACAGAGTTAGTACCTTTTGTTGAAAACCTGTAAAGAAGAAAATATTAGAAAGAGAAATACAAACCATGTTGTTGTATATTTTATTTGACTAACATATTGTTTAGTTCCAGTTTTACAAAAATACAAGATTTCAGTAGACAATATCAACCTTGAGTCAAGTCAACTAAGTCTTTCTGTTAGCTTTCTGTCTCACAATACAATACAAGTGACATATCTGCCAGGACAGTATACAATTTATTTTTGAAGCGCTGCAAGGACCTGTATAGATGGGACAAAATAATAACTTGTATTAAAATTCATTATTCCAAGTGGTCTAACCAATGCCATTTATAAATATTTCTTTCAGATTCATTCATCATTGAAAATGTCAACTGTGGCAAAACCAACAAGATCTCAGACCGAACTGTATCTCCTTGGTGACTCTGTGACCGAGTTAAATGGCAGCAAGTTGCCGTCATTGCGTATGGCTCTGGGATTCTTCCTACATCACCATCTCGAACTAAAAAAGACTATAAGACAATCGTCAGCTGTTACCATCATGGAAATAGCAAAGTTTTGGCACAAAGCTAGAATCCCAATGAGGGATCATCAAAACTGCCAAACTAAGCTTGAGTTGACTTTTGAAAAGTGGCGACTTCTGAAAAAGAACAAAGCGCGAACGTCACCAACTCAACTCGCTAGAGAGTCAGCTTTTGTTTTCAGGCTCGAAGATCTTTTTGATGTCGCTCATGCTGATGCTCTAACCAAGACGTCAGTATTACAAGAAGACAAGGATTTCTTGTTAGCCCAGCGAGAGAAAGGAAGAAGGGGGTCGATGGCTGGATTAGATAAAAAGCTTGCTGCTAAGGAGGAGAGGAGCAAATGCTTGCCAGGCGTCATCAAATGGGACAAATAAAACAGTCAGCAGCATCTACCGCTGAGCTGAATTCATCTGATTCTGAAACCAGCTTAGCAGAATATGGTGAAGAGATGGACATCACAATGCACCAAAAAGAAAGAGGGAGCAAAAAACTGTCATTACTCCAGAACTCGCAGCTGCTCTAGAGTGCACTAAAGTGTCTGACCGCAAGGCTGCTTTTATCATAGCACAAACTGCCAAAAGCTTCGGGCAGAACATTGATGAACTTGCTCTAAACAGAGACTCAATTCGCCGACACAGAGACCAGAGAGCTGCAAACATAAAGGCCAAGTTTCAGGGTAACGTTCCCCTTTTTGTTCATTCGGATGGCAAACTGATTCCGGATCTAATTGGAAAAAAGAAGGTTGCTCGTCTGCCAATATTGGTTTGAGGGAAAGGAATTTCTCAGCTACTTACAGTTGCCAAGCTTCCATCCGGAACAGGCGAGGCTCAGGCTGCTGCTGTCTTCAGAGCCATTCAAGACTGGGGCTTAGCAGACAGCATCCGAGCTATGTGCTTTGACACCACCAGCTCAAACACTGGTCGGATTGCTGGTGCCTGTGTCCTTCTAGAGCAGAAGCTTAAGAAAGAACTCTTGTCACTGGCTTGTAGGCACCACATTATGGAACTGATAATTGGTGCAGTGTTCCAAGTATGTATGGGAGCCACATCTTCTCCCGGGGTTCCACTCTTCAAACGGTTCCAGGAATACTGGGGATTTATTGACACAGCAAAGTATGAACCGGGGATTGCAGCTGATGATGTGGCAGGTCTTGTGGAAGACATTAAGCAAAGCACCATTGATTATTACGCCAACAAACATCTTGAACAGAGTCTACCAAGAGATGACTATAAAGAATTCTTGGAACTCGTGATTGTGTTTCTCTGTGCTGCTCCTGCACGAGGAGTGCGATTCATGTCACCTGGTGCAATGCACCACGCCCGTTGGATGTCCAAAGTTCTATACAGTCTTAAGATCTGGATGTTCAAGGCTCAGTTCAAACTGACTCCCGCAGAAGAGAGAGGGTTATGTGATGTGTGTGTGTGTGTTTGCAGTACGTGTCTACCTGAAAGACTGGATATCTGCCCCCCGGGCATCAGGTGCTCCTTCCAGTGACCTGCTGCTACTTAAGTCACTGCTTGAATACTTATCAATCCATTCAGCCATTTCAAAGTCAACATCAGGCAAGTTTTCCAAACACTTATGGTACTTGTCACAGGAACTTGTTGGCTTGGCTTTCTTTGACAGTCGGGTCAGTTCGTCAACCAAGAGACGTATGGTTAGTGCCATGCAGAATGAAGGAAACCAAGAGCACGATCATCCCAAGCCAATCACTGTTGATCTGGATTCATTCAATGACAAGAACTTAGAAGACTTTGTCACAGCAAAGTCAATGAAACTGATCCGAATCATGGAACTTCCAGATGGATTCCTCGCGGTTGAGCCGGACTTGTGGCAGGACAGAGATGATTACAAGCAGGCTAGAGAAGCAGTCAAGTCTGTTAATATTGTCAAGGACCAAGCTGAACGTGGAGTGGCACTCATTCAGGAGTACAGTGGATCACTAACCTGTGATGAAACGCAGCTGCAATTCCTGCTGCAAGTTGTTGAGGACCATCGGAGATTCTATCCTGATAGCAGGAAACAGACTCTGTCCGGGCTGCCATGAAAACAATAAATCTAGAGTTTGCTGGACATTGTTAGACTGATATTAGTTGTCAAACTGAACAAGAATTCACTATTACTGTGTTCAAATAAATAGTGATGTTTAAAATAAATTTGTAGAGATACTCCTAAAAGTTGTGTAATTCGTTGCATTTTTATAAATTTCGTAATCTTTGAGGCACTTGAGCTACCCTTAAACATAAGAGTTTATTGTTCAAACTTTGCATAGTGTTTTTTTTATTATGCCACACAGATTAGGGGGGTAAGACTTAAAAAAAAAAGAAAAAAAAGTTATAGTTTAAGCTCCACCCTAATGTAGATTAGATCATACATTTCCTTATGAGTCAAATATGCTCAGCTCATCAAGTGTTTTCCATAATCACATTCATTAGAATAACACATTCAAGGACAATTACCGAATATATTAAAGTGGAGAGGAGAAGGGAACAAGATGGATCATCGAATATACAATATATGTTCACATCAAACATAATAGATATAAAATATAGATATTCATAGATATATTTATATATTAGCTTATCAAAGATTTGGATTGTATATTTATTGCGTGTTTATTATTATGCTATTATTTGAGTTTTGATATCTACATACTAAACTTACTTTTATACTTTTTTACTGTATTGTATGGTATGTTTGAGACTGTTGGCCGTGCACCTAAAAGGTGCGGGACCCTTAAATAAAGTTAAATCAATCTAAAATCAATCAATCAAATGTATATTTATATTACATTTAATCGAACGTTCTTATCATGCACGGCATCTTATATGCATGTTTGACGGTGAAGCAATAATAACGCATATCGAGTGTTCCCTGCTCGATTGTTCGGGCTTCCGGAATGAGTGACGTATTTCAAAATGGAGGGTTTTTTGAAGCGACATATTCCTTTATCACATGAAATACAAATTACATGAGCAAAGTGACTTCTATTTCTGTGTGGCTTGTATGTGGGTTTATTATTATATATTTTTATTCAGGGCCTTTCAATGCAAGTGGTTAAGCTTGCTGGAGCTGGTTGATGGCCAACTAGTATCTAAAGGCTGCAAACCAGATCATCTGTCATCAGAGATTCGCACATCAATATTTCGTTTTATGCCAAGAACGAGTCACTTTTAAACAATGGCAAGCGTACACGAGAGTTTATATTTCAACCCCATGATGACAAATGGAGTAGTTCACGCCAATGTGTTCGGTATTAAAGACTGGGTGACGCCGTACAAAATCTCCGTCCTTGCCTTGCTTTACGAGATGACTACTTCCAAGATCGCTCTGCAAGAAAAAAGACGGCTCAACAAATTGATTTTGCCCTTACAACAGGTACACTGCACACAGTAGGTGACATGCAAGTATTCAACAATCGTACAATGGTTCTCGTTTCCTGAGTCTTTGTATTTTTCGTTTTGGGATCATCATTAGGGTCCAGACCTGACACTTGGACAGTTCCTTAAAACTGTAGAGGATTGTTGCCCTCAAACTGCATTCGCTGTAAAAATCAGGTAACGTTAATGTTCTCATGTAAGTGTCTCAGTTTTAGTCTTCCATCTGCTGTTTGCAGTGTGACATTTGTTTTTACATAACATCAAAGGTTGAATGAGATGGCTGATGGAGAACTTAAAGACATGGAGTTCTTCTTCACAACCCTACCTAATCCGACATTTGACTCTGAGGCATATAAAACAAGTGTTGTCGGTGAGTTTAGCATGCATCCTTATTCGAAATGCCTCTTTAAACTCGTCTTTATTCCTAAAACGACCAAATCTTCCTCTTTCCTAGGTCTGTTTATTAGACACATGCTCCTAGCCTACAACAAGCTATCCTTTAGCCAGGTGTACAAGCTATACAAGTCCCTGCAGCACTACTATCACGTTTACGATGGCAAGCCAGTCGTTGGGCAGATGGGGGTGCCGACGTTTGTCGCCGATGACTCGGATATGGACCTCACCAGTACTGAAGTAACCATTGGGGACAAGATGGAGAGGGAGTTGGACTCCCCTCTGCTTATATCAGAGCTTCGGTTAGTGATCCTTTTTATTATCAAGTTCAACATCGGTCTGGCTTGATGTGACCTAAGTTATGCAAGTGTGGAGCTGAACCAAAGCTAAGCAGAGGTACTGCTAAATTATGATGGTTTAAACTTTTAAAGTACATGTTGGTTGTTAACGATGACTTTTTGTGTTAGAAATGAAGATCCAGTCAGCAGAGGTCCCCTCTCACAGAAACAAGCGGAATATTTTCTTGCCAAACAGGTAAGTAAGATCATAGGGGGATACAACTTTGGTTTTAACGGTGGGGTTATAAATGAGAGGGGGTGGAGGACGGACCAGACAACCTTATGTCAGGGGTGGCTGTGATTGGGCAGATCGGTTTTGACCTAAAAATAAATAAACTTGAGATGGGCGTCTTGAAGGACCAATGGCTGGCTGCAAACAGAAGTAAGGGATCTAACCTGATAAAAGCAACGTGTTGAGTCAGACTAGAGGAAGCCTATCTCAGGGGTAAATAGTAAAATGCAGTTTCTGAAAAACCTTCCTCCTCCAAGGCATACCTCCTGAAGAACGATGACAACAAAGCCCTGAGGCCTGCCGCGCTCCAGGAGGAGCTCAACAACATGCTGAAGTTCAACCCCGACTTCGCTGAGGCGGTGAGTCTCTGTTCCGATTCACTGACCCACCCACCTCAGTTTAACACGCGTCGTTCAGGAGTTGGTGTTCTATGTTTTTTTCGTTACATTTTCTTATGAATGGACACACTAGTTTGCTGCATTACTTGGCGGCATTATCTTTTTGCCTTCTTTTTTTTTTTTTGCTTTTTATTAACTGGATTTTGAGACTGTTAACATATACATTCTTGAATGCAGATTGTATAAGGAGTAATATTTTACAAGTAAAGTATTAATAAAGGCAGACCCTCTGAAACTGCACAGAGACTCAGCACATGATGCGGTGATACATTTATCACTACGTCCTTAGTTCATCCTCCATTTCTTCTTCATCCTCCGGCCCCCCAGCACTACCTGAACTATCTGAACAGCATGCGGGTCCAGGACATTTACATCTCCACCCACAGCCTGCTGCACTACTTCGACCGCCTCATCCTGTCCGGCAGCGAGGGCAAGAGCAACGGGGACGAGGGCTACGGGCGCAGTCTTCGCTACGCCGCGCTCAATCTGGCCAGCCTCCACTGCCGCTTCGGCCACTAGTGAGTACAAGGGGGTTCGACTCTTGGTGCGGGTTCGATCCCCAGTGTCCACAGCCTAGCCTTAAACGACCCTTGAGCAAGAGTTCTAACCCCTACTTGCTTTTGAATGACAGGATTCTGAATTAACTTTGGATAAACGTTTCTGCTTAAAGACTAAATGGTCATGTTTAGTCACTGTGTAGTTTAAAGTGGGTCCCTTATTCACCCTCGACCCCTCTTTTATGGGCATTTAGTCAACTGGCTGACCTCGCTCTGCAAGAGGCTATCCGCATTGCCCAGGAGTCCAACGACCACGTGTGTCTTCAGCATTGCCTGGTAAAAAACAACAACAATATCCTTTATTATCAGTTATAAAATCTCAGTCAGGTTTTGGGGCTCTGTGGTGGTTCTTCTTCACACGTCTTTGTGTTTCGCTCCATTCTTCAGAGCTGGCTCTACACGCTGGAGCAGATGAAGGGGTCCGACAGCTCGGTGCTGACAGAGGACTCTGTGAAGATGGCCGCCCACTTCTGCCTGCCGGTAGGAAGTGAGGGTCCTGACGGGAGGGAGTTAGTGGATCTGTAGCACAACAGATTCTGTCCTGCTGTGTGTACACCTTTCTTAAAGCAGGGTGCTGTTTTGGAGGTGGGAGGGAATATCTGAATGCTCGATGACTTAAAGGTCCTTGCCGTTGGTTTAATGCTTTCTAATTTAAACTGAAATACTTTCAAAATCATCTCCATTAGCATCACGGCACAATGCCAACCCTCTAGATTTAATAATATTGAATTTTCTGAAATTAGGCTGGCAAAATTAAACGGTGGGTGGTCATGGCCGTTTTCAGTGTTGCAGACTGAATAATAATCCCTACTCATGTCTGGTTTGCAACGGATAAGAGAACAAACATAATGGGCCGGTTTCGCAGACATGGATTAAGCATAGTTCTGGACTAAATTGTACCTTCAATGGACAATCTCCATTCAAAATTCCATTTATTCCAGGACTAGGCTTAATCCATGTCTGTGAAACTGGCCCAATATGTTTTTGGGCAAATGCTGTATGTACGGTAGTTAATTGAGGTAGAGTGAAGCCATTCAACAATCGCTAGCTGCTATGCTAACTCAAGATAGGATGATGAATATTTCGTCTAATTCTCTTATTTTTGTTTAAAGATCCTATGGCATGAAAATGTCACTTTATGCAGTTTTCCAACATTATTATGAGTTCTCCTAGCCTGCATATGGTCCCCCAGTAGCTAGAAATGGCGTTTAGTGTAAAACTAGCACTAGGTATCCTGCTCCACCATCGAAAAATGAAAGCTCAGATGCTCAGATTTCGAATTTGGCCCCATATGTCGTTGTAAGGGGCCAAGTTACCTCCCATTTCTCAGCCTTGCCCGCCCAGAGATTTTGCCCTGCCAGTGTGTGTGTGTGTGTGTGTGTGTGTGTGTGTGTGTGTGTGTGAATACACCACACACACTCTGTAACACATGTCATACACTTCTTTGTTATTTGGATAACCGTTCTGCTGTTGGTGTTATGGCGCATAACCAGTCGGGTTCTCTGACGTCTCTGGTTTGTCTCCCGCCGGAGCCCTGCTGCCCGCTGCCGCGAGGCACCACCAACTCGGCGCTGCCTGCTGCCAAGGCGGTGGTGCCTCAGCGGGGCTCCGGCGGGAGACAATCGCGGTCAACAGTTGCTGGCAACAATCCTTTCTCCTCCATGTTGCGGTTCAGTCTACTTCAGATTGATGTGGAAGAACCAGAGACATCGGAGAACCCGACGCAGTCGTTTGAGATTCATAATATCGTCTGAAAGCGCACACAGCTTTTGGCCGTGATAATATGTATTATATGATATACTTATCCATGCATGATATGATATTATTTAGATATAGAGCTCCAGGACTGTCGGTCGAGCACCCTGAGTGTTCTAGAATATTTTACGGAACACTGCCAAAAGCTGTGTGCGCCTCAACATTGCAATGCATCCACTGTAAACACGAGCGCATGTTACCGTGGCCGCAAGCTGCTCAGGGCCACACCACCACCCTCCACCTTGACTTTGGGGAAAGCTCATTGTGGGACTGGCTCGTAGTGGCTGTAATTCAGCACCAAGGCTGAATTTCTTGAACGTCTTCAAGTACTTTAGGGGCCCACTAACAGCTATATAAAAGCATTCATAAAGTAGCATGACATGGCATTTCTTTCTCAATCTGGACACGTTTCACTGTCAAACGTTTGGGATTTGTTTTGGTTTATTACCTTTTTAGCAGCGTCCACCACAAATCATATTGGTTAGAATGGACATGTGTTTACTGAAGTGGACATGTACAGTCCAAATATTGTGTGTTAGGGAGTTGGCAGATGAAGTTTGTTGAATAGGTCAATATTCAATTGGAGGGTTTGTCGGGATGGGGTGTAGTCACTTTTAGTGCTTACCACACACATGATTTGGGGTACACATCTTGGAAACACAACTGTGGTACATCAGAATGTACAGATGTAGGGTCGTGTTAATGTGGATTCTGGTGGCAGGGACCTTGAAGATCATTTGGCTGAGCGGTCAGAGCGTTCATCATACAAACCCGAGGTTGTCTGCTTGGCAAGAAGAGGTCATTTGTCCTTTTCTTGCTGTAGTTTTACAAAAACCTGTGTTTTACTTTCTCGGTTCCGTAGTAAAGCACAATGATTCCTTATGATCACAGTATTAAGCCCTTGTCACCCTTAAACAGTAGGCTCATAGCCCCATATTGCAATTAATCCACAGTTTGAAGTTGTATTTGGCAAGGCTTTCTCAGCTTCCCTGCACAGTAAGATATATACTAAAATATGTTGCATGAAGCGCTACAATGAAATATGAATGTAGCCATTTCAAATTGTTAAAAGATTGCCAATGTATTGGTCCCACTATCGATCATGGAATCTGACGTTCTCGCTCTCCCTCTCTCCAACACACTGACAACAGACCATCTGTTCATATCCCCTCCTCTCCATGCTTATTCTGAACCGCAACATGGCCATGCGTGGGAGGAAGGATTGATGTAAGCTTTTCCCCGCAGAGAAGACGGCTGGCCAAATTCATTAATATAATCAATCCTGAGTTTCCAGCATCCATATAACGGATGCTTGAAATTCCACAAATTTCTATCAAATATGCGGTCTGAATCTCAATGAGTTCTTCTTGAGAGTACATTTTAAACTAAAAAGTGTAGCATGTTGTACCTTTCAATCCACATGCACACACTTCCTTTACTACCAATGTGAATGCACACGTTAGTTCACATGAAACAAATAATTACACAGTTAGTATAGTGCTCATCAGGCCACCCCGCTCATTAACTGCTATCTCTTCTCCAGTACTTGGCCTCTCTGGGCATCCAGTCACTGGTCCAGCAGGGGGCGGTCCAGGGCAAGTCAGCCCACGAGCTGATGGACGCGCTGAAGGACACGGACATCCTGCACTGGAAGCACAGTCTTTCGGAGCTTATCGAGATCAGCCTGGCGCAGACCATCTCCATATGGAGGATGTACGGCAAGAGGTCGGTACTGCCCCGCCTTCCCTCCCATGCCCCGCCCCATTCCCACATTTCCTTGTTTTGAGTTTAATATCGTTTCGGTAGTTGGCCATCACTTTGATTCAGGCCGCCTGAGGTATGAACTTCGAGTCCTGTAATCAGATCAGGAGAAGGGGACAGGGGAAAGCTGTGGGATTTCTTGGTGTTTCTTAAAGACACAGTTGGACAGTGCAATGCCTCAGCTTTACAAACTGTTCTCATAAGTGGCAACAATTGGAGCTACATCTGCAGGTGTAGAAAGGAGCTTCTCCTGTTTAAAGCGGCTCAAGTCCTACACCCTTAACACAATGGGTCAATGCCGTTTAAGAATGCTGGCCAATGAGAGGGGACTGGTCAAGACGTAGGATGTAGGCCGAAAATGAGCTTCCCCTCTTGGACAGACCAGCAGCCCCCACTGTTATATGCATATAATATATGTTTGATAGCAGACAAATGATGAACCTCCCTGTCTAAATGCACGTGCATGGAGGAGCCACCAGAGTGTGCCACGTGTTGGCATGGTGGTGGCCGTGTCCATGGGGTGCTGATCTGAGCTCTGCTGTGTTCCTCTGCAGCACCATGGCCCAGCAGCAGGCGCAGCTGCTTCTCAACATGAGCAGTCTGGAGCCCGTCAACTTCGGCGTCACGCAGAACAACACGGAGGCCTTCGCCGTGGCTCTCTGCCACCTGGCCGAGCTGCACGCTGAGCAGGTAGCTCTCTTTCCATCACTTTCTGTCTCTGTCTCTCTCTCTCTCTCGCTGTCTGTCTCTCGCTCTCTCACTGTCTCTCTCTCTGTCCTTTTTTTTTTTTATACAGTTTGTCTGTCTGGCTTACCTCTGCCCCATCTGTTGAATATCCATTAGTGCAGCTATAAAGGTAATGGAAATAAATGAATCAGGCTCTCTTGTCTGGGCTTGTTGAGGGAGTGGGAGGGCAATCTCATATCTTCATATCTTTCGTTAATGTTTTTGTGGTTGTTTTGTTGTGTTGCAGGGCCTCTATGGGTGCACCACAGAGATTTTCAAGCATCTTAAGGAGCAGTTTCCTCCACACACGCAACACGCCAAAGTAAGTGGAGCGACACAGACGAACCAAACAGGATCACAGTTGACTGAGCCGGCCGAATACAGGCTCAACGGGGGGGTTGGATTTTGCCAAGCAAAACCGCCCACCTCTTAGTTCAGACTAGAACCGGATCCCTTTACTAAAATCCACCTTTGTTCTGTGGTGGCTCCTTTGTGTTCTCCTCAGCTCTGGATGCTGTGTGACCTGAAGATCCAGTTTGAGAAGCACATGAACGACGGGAAGTACCACCTGGCCCAGCCTCTGGTCCCCGCCATCAGGGCCCAGAACAAGACAGAGGG